>JAULBW010010964.1:0-11723 GCA_032358265.1 Vaucheria bursata
CTATTATTAAGTTTATTCATAAAATTATTGAGATTTGATTTATTTTCTTCCTCTGTTGCATTTTCATTATATGATAAATGTTTAATAATTGATGCTGCATGTTCAATCTTTTGACGTTTAGATTCAGAACATGAATTATTGAAACTAATTTCAGAATGAGGTGTATTAATAATAGCTAGTGGTCGACCAGCGATGCCTTGTAATTTGATAGGAGTATGAGGCGGCGTGATAGATAATTTAGCTTTAACATAATCATGCGCTTGTATCTCTGCTGGTCGATCATGTACTTCAATTTCAGTTGAACGATCATTAATATTATCTAATGACGGATTATTTTCATCGTTAGTGTTATCAAATTCAATATTGTTATTATTACAGGAATTGGCAATTTTATCCAATTCTATCAGACATTTCTTATGAATATAAACTGTTGATGCTTGTGGTAAATCAAAATATATATTTAGCCGCTTGGGACATTGTTTAAATGAATTTTTATTATCACTATCTGTGCATTGCCGATAAATGCATCTTTTATTTTTATATTTCAGATAAGAATTACGATGAGAAACACAAATAAATGGTGAATCCACGATTGTATATTGATTGTGTTGATTAGATAAATATAATAAATAAGCTTTATCGCCTTCGTTAATGTTTAATCGATGTCCAGAGCAACAATTAGTGTTATTTCTAGCAATTTTTACGCAGCAAACTTCCACTATGTTGGTTGGAACCATTGATAATTGTTTGGAACTTAATTGGGCAATACTATAATATATATTTAACTACAATATTACCAAATCAGAGCTGGACTCCAATTATTGAGCTTGGACTTTGCGTTGATATGTATTGATAATTTGGTTTTATAATAATTTGCTAAGATAAAATCGATGGAATCAAATGAATATAAGAGCTGCATCGATAATTCTTTTACCATTAATTTGTACTTTTAATATACTTTGATTTAATATATAATATATAGTAACTAATGTCTTGTATATGGAATAGAATACTGATTTATAAATAGTAGTATTATTATAATGGATCATTTCCAATTGCTAATTGATGGGTTGTAACTAATATTAAATATTTCAGAATAATTCTTTCACCATTAGTTAACACTAGTTAAATACTAATTATTGATATATAATTTATTGATTATAAACAGGTATTTATATGTACTATAGAAGCGCTTCCATAATTATCCATAGTAAATAATTGTTATTGAAAATCATTAGTCATTTGATAAAAATTGAGGCTAATTGATTTAATTTATTGTGATATAACTATATTAATTGTAAGCTATCTAATGATATATATATTATATGGTAATAAGTATAATTTATTAATATATTCGTATGAATTTATATAAATACTATAGTAATATGTGTATGGAGAAAATTCAAATTATTTAGTTTGTGCGAAGCCTAACATTTTCAAACAGCCGTGAGCAGAAGAAAAGGAATATATATGCCCAAAGCGGGATTTGAACCAGAGAACTTGGAGTGGGAACGCTAGCATTGAAATTGGTGAACTATAGAGTGTTAGGGTTGAATTAGGTGAACTATAGAGTGTTAGGGTTGAATTAGGTCAACTATAGAGTGTTAGGGTTGTTAGATTTAGGGTTAGTTTATTTTTGCGGTAAAAGAGGGAGTCTTCAACGACAACAAATATTACTGTTGTAAATCTATTTTGGTTAGAAATCGTGAATGGGACTTCAACGGACAACTGTAATATCAGTGTTGCTGTGTTTGTGGTAATACAAATTATACATTCGCGTTGTTTAGCTAGACCGATTGGATCCTAAAGCAAATAACAAACAGCATCATACGTGTAATTCAGGACCAGATATTATTACGATTAAGTGTTATACAAAGTAAATATCAAATAACTTAACATTTGGGCGCATGTCAGACTGAATAATCATCCATCAGATAATATATTGTTAATATGCTTAAGCTCTGATTTATCAAGAAAGTAAGCCTACAGTGTTATCTGTGCACTTAATATTTTGTTACATAATCTCAACATTATGCACTGCAATGCTTATTTCGCTACAATTAAATGGCAATAAATATCATAATGATCTTATGGATATTATAATATCATTCCCACTGCAGGTACGAGTACCGACGCAAATTTAACTTAATAATATAATACATGGCGGTATATTTAGATGATTTTAGCACATACTATTTTGAGTTTAGTAGTAATACAGTACAAGTTTATAAACTCTTTTGATATCAGATCACCCAAATTTTTGATATTACCAGGATATTGGTTGCAATAAATGTGGTTACATTAAATAGATCTTATGCTTGTTCAACAGAAAACAAACGGAAAGCAGGTGAATTGTACAAATTTCCATTGTAATTCAAAATTAATTCAATTCGTGGATTTTTGAATTATCTTTTGCTATATTTATCGCCATCATCCATCAATAAGCAATACCGCACAATTAAATAAAGATGATAAATATGTACTTAAATTCATTGACAAAGTCAATCAATATCTCCAATATTATTTTATTCTGGTGTATGATCAGTATTTAACATATTAATTAATAATCAACGTAACAACTGCGTTGCTCTAACAATAATACAATAAATAATAACAATAATAAATTGTACAAGACTAAGACTAATGAATTTAGTAGTTGAGTAATATTTTAATTGGCATCATTCATTAACCGAAATTAAGCCTTGCAATTTGATCGTGCAATTGATTATATAATTTAAGTGTATTTTAGAAGTATTATGATATTATTAAATACGAATCACAAGAAACAATTAACATTTTATTAAAAGACCAGGTCTTATTCTAAATGATAGTATAGATTTTGTGAAGAAAAGCAAGTTGTTAGTGGAGTATTATAAGATAAATGTTAAAACAAAGTTCAGAAAAAGTAATTTTTACGAGGCAATCATGTCTATATTAAATAAAATATGATGAAATCGTTATGATTAACCTAAATTAAAGCAAATTAAGTAACTCAATCATTATTTGCAGGTTTTGTTGATATAATAAATCAATTATTATTTTTAACATGGTATGAATAATTGGTCTTGCAATAAAATGAAAATGAGAATCAATGTATGCTAAATTAAAGGAATGGACACGGAGATGGAAGATTTGGAGAGACCACTCTGTTTCACATAATCTTCAATTCATTTTATCTAACTTACTAAGTAATGTATAAAATTTAATCGCGTAGTTCTGGGATACCTGGTATTTGGGTAGTAGTTAGTCGAAAACTTTTTAAATTGAACAACTTTCTAAAAAAGAAAATTGGATTGAAACATTTTTATGAATTATTAAATTCAAAAATTGATTTCACCATCTCAAAATTTATATAATGGCGCACTTAACCAAATTCATAAAAATTACCTGGTATTGGGTATTTCCTAGATATTTGCAGAACATCGGTAAATGTTAACGCTATAGTTACATGGTTCAGCTGACATTTATAGTGAAATTATGTCACATATTGATTAGTTAGAAGTTATTAAATGTCGTATGAAATAATTTCAAGCTTCAATTAGTAGTAGAACGAACAAATGACGCGCTGGCTATGTCCATGGTAATAGATTATATATAAATTTGTTTCATCCATTCAATAATATTAAAGCATATAGTAAACAAATAAATGCAACCTACATAATCCATTACTTGTTATTAATTGATTACGATTATTTTCAAATTGTAATAAAAAATGTGCGAGTTAAAAAGTTTAATAGACTGAAGTTTTACAACAATAAACAATAATAATTACAATATTGGTAATAATGATATTCATCATAATTATACTAAAAGATCTAGAAAATATCAGATAATCAATTAGAATCAGTTTAATTATTATGAAGGTCGTTACGATTTATATTTAATATATTCGTATAAGAGTTGTATCAAACAGCATTTAACGTATTACAAAATCGAAATAAATGTTTAATGATAATCTAGTGATTTTACGCTTTGTAATCATCTAATAATTGGATTATACTCAAATGTTTTAGCAGTAGACTTTCATCATTATCAGAATATAACAATCTGAATTGGTAGAATATTAATTAGGACCGAGCGATCTCTAAACGAAGGGGCTAATTACAACAACTAAATTATATTATGCTGGGGCTTTTTTATTACGTTTATTTAAAACAAATAATTGGCCCGCGGTCATAGTAATCAATATTAATCAATCACATATGGATGACTTATATTAATAATCCATTATTAAAAGATATTAGAGATGCGTTAGAGATTGTAACAATGTTATAAACACTCTACAGAAATCCAAAAACGTAAACTTAGTAATAATATTTGGTAGTAGCAATAGTGATGAATATAAAATAACCGATACAGATGGGATGTTGACATCTCCAAGTGATAAAGAATTTAAATTAGCATTTGATGATATTATGAATGCTATGAAACGAACGATTCCATAGTTGAATCTGCAAAACAATTAACACAAGAAATTAAATCTATTGAAACAGGAGAAATTATGATATGGAAATATTACTTAAAAACACAAAAATGATATTAATATATTCAAGCATTACCTAGTATTACATCACAAGTTACTAATACATTTAATGCAATAAAAATAGAATTAGAAACAATAAATCAAACATTAGTAACAGCAGAAAAACAAATAAATGAGATTAATAATGATATTAAACAACAGTGGGAGTGCTTAAGAACAATAATTACTGAATTGCAACGATTATATGTTCGTCATTTAAATCGTAGTCAAAAAAATAATTGGATTGAATTAAATGGTGAATGTGAAAATATTTAGAATTCCATATTTTAATACGTAAAGATTTTTAGCTCGTGCATCGAATGAAGCTATAGAACAATTAGAACCAGCTAGTAAAAGGCGTAGCGATAAATTAAATATTAACAATAGTGGCCCTATTAGTAATAATGAAAATGAATATAAACAATGTTATGATATGAATAATCAATTGTTTGGATTGGAAAAATCATTGAAGTTACAATTAATCATCTTCTAGAATAGTATTGCGTAACTCCTGATTTCCACGAACCATTATTAAATTATTTACCGGAATTTACTAATAGAATCTCCACAATTTATGAGCTATTAAAAATATTGAAGTCGACATATCTAAACAGGTATTAATAGATGAGATCAAAACAATATGAACCAGATCAATTATTACTTTATTTTTGAATAAGAAATATTTCCTGACCTATGAATTATCTAGAACCTGGAGAAACATTAATTGGCAATACATTTCATTGCGGTAGAAATGTATATGATGCATTCCAAGGTATTGCTATTAATTGTTTTCCTCAGCGTCCACTATATATATATCTTGAATTCTTAGAAAGAGTTAAAGGTGCAGCTTGTTGTGTTTCCAATTCAAATTAATAATAGTAATAATAACAATCTTAGTAACGATAACTCTCAAGGCTGTAGTAATAATCATCACGGCAGCTAAATATACTTTTCCATCCAATATGTTGCATGAAGATAAATTATTCCTCATCAGTTCAATTTGGAGACAAAATCACAATAAATACTAGTAAAATACTCCTAACGCTAGTAATAATAACAATCGTCTATTTAATCCTGAAAAATACAAGCGCTCATCAAGTCAAATCATTTTATACGAGGTATTATCTCGCAAAGCGGCGTCCACGCACATTTAATATTATTGGTCGTTTATTTATAAATGGTGTATAAGTTTGATGACCTATGTAATCAATGGTGTAGACTCCGTTAAATATAGTTTATTATTACTTCCAATAATTGTTTAGTAATAAGACAGACCACCACGAATCCTCTATTTTTCATAATCTTCATTCATTTTTCTATTCGCTTCATTTATTTTAGTAGTGCATAAAATTTAAACGCTTACAAATGGATACCTGGTATCCTGGTAGTAGGTACTCGAAAACTTTTAACATTGAATAACTTTTCCAAAATCAAAATTTGGTTGAAACGGATTTTATGATTTATTAAATCCAAAAATTGATTGCCATCTCAAAAAATTTTAATGAACTGCTCGAGCAAATTCATAAAAAATATCTGGTATTGGGTATTTTTGCAGGTATTTGCAGAACATACGGGTAATGTTAACTCTATTTATATGCTTCAGATGAAGAACAAATGATGGATATATCGTAATTGTTACGAACTAGGTTTTATCATAGTGGTTTAATGGATATAATAATAATAATAGTTTATTAAGATAATGTAATTTGAGTTGTGTGTACATTTTTGATATAAATAGGCTATGTAAATTATACGAATATTAAAATTATACGAATATTAAAATAATTACACCATAGCAAAAAATAACTGGTTGACAAACTTATAAAAGGTACAAAACTAATACATAGACAGGGATAAGAGTATTATATAAATAATACATATAGTATACAAGTCTCTGAGCATCGATATGTTCAGACATATAGAGATTATATATAGATCATATAAGATTGTTGAGATAACATAAATCAAACTTAGACAATTTTCCCATAGTTAAGGTACCATATACATAGTATATTGTTATTATGAAATAACTCAATGAATACTTAATATTAGAGGTTGGTATTATATGGATATATAATACATATGTAGGACAAGTACTGTGAGTATTTATATGAATTCATTAATAATTCAAACACCCTCCTTTAATGAAAGAATGTAATACTCTTAGTGATATAGTTTATCTATTAGACCTTTAAATACTTGAATAGTAGTAGCTTTAGTTAATATATCAGCTAATTGATCTTTAGTAGGAATATATTCAATTCTAATAGGATATTGTTTAATTATATCTCTAATATAGAAATGTTTAATATCAATATGTTTAGTTCTATTATGATTAGTAGAATGATCAGACATATGAATAGCACCAGTATTATCACATTTAATAACTATAGGTATATCTAAATCTAAATTACAACAGAATTTAAACCATTGTTGTAAAAATCTAGTTTCATTAACAGCTTCAGTAAGAGCATAATATTCAGCTTCAGTAGAAGATTGTGCAATAGTACTTTGTTTCTTTGATTGCCAATTAATAGGTAAATTATTAATAGTAGTTAACCAACCACCAGTTGATTTTCTATTATCTTTTTCATTAGCCCAATTAGAATCAGTATACATAATTATACTAGAATCAGAAAGTAATTTATTACCAAATGTTAATTTATAATCCATAGTTCCACGTAAATAACGTAGTACATGTTTAGCAGCAGCTAGGTGATAATTATATGGTTTATGAGTATATCTAGCTAATACTCCAACAATATATGAAATATCAACTCTAGTAATATTAGCAGCATATAACATAGATCCAACAATTGAACGATATAAGTGATGATCAGATTCATTTAGAACTTCTGGTTCTACTTTATCTGGAATTATTGTTATATCAGTATGCCAGTGTGGTGTACTAACAGGTTTAATATCCATTAAATTATGTTGTTCTAATATATTTTTAATATAAGCTTCTTGGGATAATGTTATTATATGATTCTTACGATCTCTAACTACAGCCATATGTAAGATCCATTCACAATCACCGATATCTTTAATACTAAATTTATTAGATAATGATTTCTTATCAGCTAACCATATATCTTCAATAGATTTATCATATATAGCTAATGTATCATCAACATATAATGGTAAGTATATTGTTTTATTATTAATATGTTTAACATATAAACATTCATCTATTGGGCTAGAATTATATCCTAATGATTTTAAGAATTTATCTAATTCTAACCACCATTCTCTAGGGGCTTGTTTTAATCCATATAGTGCTTTGTTTAATTTTAATACCATATTAGGTTTATTATAATAACCTTCAGGTGTTTTAACATATATATCTTCAGCTAACTCAGCATTTAAGAATGCAGTATTAAAATCTAATTGTTTAATTTCTAAATCTTGATGAGCTGCTATAGCTAACAATAATTTAAGACTTTTAATTTTAACTGTAGGTGAAAATGTTTCATTATAATCAATACCTTCTTTTTGTTGAAAACCTTTTGCAACTAATCGAGCTTTCCATTTAATAATATTATTATTAGAATCTCTTTTAACAGCAAATACCCAACGAGTATCAATAGAGTTTCTACTAGTAGGTAATGTACATGATGTAAATGTATTAAATTCTGCTAAGGAATCTAATTCATTTTGTATAGCTTCTTCCCATAATACTTTATCAGGATGTGAAATAGCTTGTTTATAGGATTGTGGTATAGGATAATTTGAATCTCTTGGAATATCTTTAGGTACTATAGCAGCAGCTAAAGCTATATTAATATGAAGTAATTGTTTGTTATATTTATCTATAACATCTGGACAGTTAGTTAATTTATCTTCAGATTCCCAAGTAGGTAATTCATATCCTTTCCAATGTACTAAGTAATATAATATTCCTTTTCTTAATTCATGATTTGATATATATTCAACTTCATATTCTTTATTTTCTACAGCTGAAGTTTTTTCAGCAGATTCTTTAATTTGTTTTCTAATAGCATTAGCATTAGTAAAATTATTTTCTACAAATTGTACATTACGACTAATTTGTAATTTAAGTGAATCTATAAGTAGAATTTTATGAGCATGTTGTTGAGCATGATATCCTAAATAAATACCAGTATTAGTCTTTGGTTGAAGTTTACCGCGTTTATTCTCTATGAGTACATGAGCATCACAACCAAATGTATGAATATTATCAAGATTGAATTTACGATTAGGAAACATAATTTCAGCAGGTACTAACCCTCCTTGCAAAGATGGTTGACATACATTATTATGTATATGAGCAGCATGAATATAAGCATAGTTCCATAATTCTAATGGTAATTTGCCATGTTCTTCCATACATCTAACCATAGTAGTTAATATTTTATTTGTACTCTCAGCATAACCATTTAATTCAGGTGTATCTGGAGTTGTATATGTATATTCAGTACCTTGTTTCTTTAAGAAATCTAATAGTACCTTATTATTAAATTCACTACCACCATCAGAATGTAAACGTTTTAATACTAATCTTGTTGCATTTTGTTGTTGTTTAATTGTATTAATTATAGATTCAGTAGCATCAGATTTTTGTTGTATGGGTTCTACCATTACAAATCTAGAATACTCATCTACAATAACTAATATATATACTTTACCTTGTAATGAAGGAAGATGTATTCTTTTACCATCTTTATTAACTTCAGATAAAGGACCAATTAAATCAACATGCCAACAATCCATAATATTTTCAGCTTTTCTAGATGGATTAGCAGTTTTCTTACCAATGGGTTCACGCTTTGCTTTACAGCTAATACAAGTTGTACAATTAGTATTTGAATGATTTTCAATAACTTTCTTTGATATACCTAATTTATAATATTCATTGGTTAATTGTAATGTTTTAGAACCTAGATGAGCTAATTTAGAATGTAAGTTATCTACATCTTTATTTGATTCTACATTTACATCAGTTTGTATACCAATATCAACTTTATTACTTTCAGGTTTAGCAATGGCAGCAATATCAGTAATAGGTGTATTGTCATCAATATTTGATTCAGGAGTAACTGAAGCAACTGCTGTAGTAATAGAAGCAATAGAAGCAATTGATTTATTATCACTACTAGAATTAGCTTGATCTGGATTAACTGTAAAATCTCCATATCTAGCATTAATAGGATGATGTTTATTTGTTAAATCAGTTAAGAATAAATTTCCTTCTTGTTTTGCTTCAAGTACTAAGTTATCAGGATTTTTATAGAATCTATCAGGAATAGATTGGGGTTTTACAACAAAACCTCCCTCCTGAGTAAAGATTACTTGATATCCCTTATTAACTATTTGTGATACAGATGCAATATTAAATGGACTATTTGGTACATATTTAACTGAATTTAATGTAATACCTTTCTTAAGTTTTAATTTACCAGCTGAATCTACTTTACATGTACCAGTTAAACCAACAATTCTACAAGGTGCAATAGGGTGTACATCTTCTAATAGATCTCTGCGATTTGTAAGATGAGATGTAGAACCTGAATCTAATGCCATCTGATTTCTAGAAGGTTGTACTCTATGCATAGATGATACTGCAGCAGCATTATTATTAGTTGATTCATACTCTTCATCAGGATAATCTATTGCAGCAAATTCATGATCGTCAGCTTTAGATTTGGTATAATTATTATTATTCTTTTGATAGTTTTTCTTATTTGATTTATTATTACGAGGATTTGTAGTCCCAGCATTAGCAAAATGATCTTGCTTTTGTTCTCCTTCTATTTGTTTCCTAAATTTAGATTTACTCTCTTGAGATTTAGGAATCTTATTACGTTGATCTGTATGATCTTTAGATTTATTAGTTTGTTGTGATTGCCACCAACTTATTAAAGTTTCTTGTACTTTACTAATACTTACAGTATCTTGTTTTGTATCTAAGAATTGTACTTTAACAGCTTGACATTCACTAGGTAATTGTCCTAACATTTGATAAGCTAACATATCGTCAGGTATCTTATAATGTGGACATAAAGTTTGTAATTTTCTATATAAAGAGTTAAAATTTTCAATATATAGCATAGGGTCTGTATTAGATTTATATTCTAAACAGCTAAAATGTTTTAACAGATTGCATATATTCCAACCTGATTTAATCTCATAACGAGAAGATAATTTATCTAATAATGATCTACAATCTTTATAGAATGTATAATCAATTGAACTTGTGAATCCTAAGATTCTAGGTAATGAATTCTTGTTATTAATAACTTCATTCATAATTTCTGTTGTAATAGATGTTATAACATCATTATCAAAACAGCTTGATATTAGACTCCATAATGATTTATGGGTTTCTAAATAATATTTTTCTAAATATTCTATAGGATATTTAGCATTAGATAATTGAAATTCAGCCCAACTTTTAGACGTATCTAATAATATTGGTGAGAATTTAGGGGAACCATCTATAGCATCTATTATAAGTCTTTTCCACTTAATAAATGCTTCAGGTTTAATAATTTTATTATTGAATTTAGGAAATTCAATTAATTGAGTTTTATCATCAATAGCAGCTCTTAACTGTATATGATTACTCTTGATAGTATTAGCATTATTACTATTACTATTACTATTAGATTGATTTAATGCTAATTGTTGTAATGCTGTAGCTAACAATTGCATCATATCTTGTGTACTATTATTATTATTATTATTATTAATAATAGGTTTTGTATTATAATCTTGTTTATGTTCAAGATTAATATTGTTATCACTAATACCATTGTTAATGTTATTAGGATTAATGTTCATTCCTAAAGGATTTGAACCATTATTAAGGTTACTAACATTACCATTAATAGTAATATCAGTTAATGAGCTTTTTCTACTACTAGTTCGTAAACCTGCAGAAGAAGCCATTATTATTATTAATATTATTAACTGATAAGTGAATATAATAAAATAAATTATTAACACTTGTTAATATATTAAATAATAATTATAATTTTACTCTTACGAATTAATTAATTATTAGTATTACGTATAATACGAATGTTAATTAATTAATTGTAATTATATTATTTTATTATACTATATTATTATTAACCTCTAGCACTAGCTGAGGCTCATAACCTGTTACAACTTAGGTGTTCTCATAGTGGTTTAAGAGATATAATAATAATAATAGTTTATTAAAATAATGTAATTT
>JAULBW010010975.1:0-11721 GCA_032358265.1 Vaucheria bursata
TTCTTAACAATATCATAATTCATGAACTGTTGCTATTATCCGTATCCTCCATAAGTAATGGTGCATAGCGGTTCCTAGCAAGTTGATTCTAGTTGCTGATTTGTTCATCTTGTCCTCTTAATGTATCATCTGATTCTTCTTGTAAAGCATTTGGCTTTCCCTCCCCCTTTAAATGGAATGGTTATTAGAACAACTACTACTAGTTCCTTACTCTATGTTTTTACTCCTTACTTATTACTTCTACTCTACTTTCAATTTTACCATCTTCAATCTAAATTAATATTTTGCATACTACCATGTACAAAATACTCAGGTTTGTAAATCCTTCTAAACCATTATCACAAATAGACCTTTATTGGTTTAATCTGACTATTTGTGTTGTCAGTAAGCTTACTGGATTTATTTGCAATTTGACAAATGTTCTTCAACATTCAGAAGGACTATTTGTATCATCTTTCCATACATTAACATTATGGAAAAGTTTTCAAGCTCTCAGTCTACTATAATTACTCTTCAACTCCCACACTTTACTCAGCGTAGTTGATGTTAGTTGTAGAGTAGAGAATAATATACTTTATTATACCTATATCTTTCTTTTTTTGTATTTTGTTGCTGCTACTTGTTGTCATTTGCTGTCCTGGGAGCTGTTGTTCTCTTCTCTGATATCAACAATGGTAAGAATTCGAATGTTGAAATCACATAGGAGCAGAGATCAATGACTTTGGCAGCAATTTAATATCTTTGCCTCAGAGAAATATTGGAGGCTTAAATGATCAGTATAGGCTATAATACATTTAGTATTACTTAAGAGTAGAGGTTGCCACTAATAAAATCAAGCAATAACTGCTGCAACTTCTTGATCATGAATTTTGAAGTTTATTTTTGAGGTATAAGGTTTTGAGTAGAAAGCCGCAGGACATAAAATTCCATTGTAATACTGGGATAAGACTCTTTTAAGTGCAAAATCTGAGCCATTGTTTCAATAATACATGATTTAAATGTGTAGAGATAAATAGAAAATGGTAGAATAAAATTAATTTTTCAAATCTGAAAAGTTTAATTTAATTTATCAGACCAGTCAAAATTAGTATTTTTCTTCAAATGTTTATAGAGTGGTATTGCTAATTGCATTTAGTTTGGAATGATTATTTAATAAAAATTTGCAAAACTCAGAAATGATTGCAACTCTTTAAAACTAGTTGTAGTTGGCTATGACAAAATACTTTATACCCATTTATTCGTTGCCATTCCAGCATCAGAGTTAGTATAACCAAAAAGATAGAATTTTATAGCAGAAAATTTACATTTGTTCAGTTTTTCATCCTATAGTTTTTCTTTTAGAGATTGCACAATTTTACCAATGCAAATTATATAATGCTAAATGTTTTTAGAATTGGTTAAAATATCACTAAGACAAATTACTTAGAAAATGCTTTGAAATTCATAAAGAATATTGTTCATGAAGTGTTAAAATACTGTACAGGTATTAGCAAGGTCAAAAAGCATAAGCTGATGCTCAAAATTATTAAAATGGTAAAGAAAAGCTGTCTTCCATTTATCTTATTTGAGAATTTGAACTAAGTTATAAGCATTATGAAGATAAATCTTGGCAAAGACATTCTCTTTTGAGAACTAATTCAATATTTCATGAATCAAAAAGAGCAGATAATGATTCTTAATGGTCATATTGTTCAATATTTTATTATCAATTATATGATAAAATTCTTTATTCTTTTTGCTGATGATTGTTAGGAAAAAATAAACAACAAATAATAGAAAAACAGAAATAGTATTTGATATTAACCTACATGTGTTGCTGAAAGTGAGGTGACTTTTGCAACACAAAAAATAGTAGCATGAAGAACAGGGTTTAGTTCAGTTCTTTGAAGTATCTTGGGACTGAAACTAAAACCAAACTAAAACCAAACTAAAACCAAAATGAAAGTATGAACAAACCATATTGCAGCTACATAGAAATATGAACTAACTAACCTTTAATAGAGTTAGTTTCTAACAATGATGAATAATGGAGCTTTAGCAGGAGAAGCTGAATGCCTTATATATCCTAAAGCCAATTATTTATCTAAAACACTTTTTCAAAGTAACTAATTTTGGTTTAGAAAGAGAGTATATAGGATCCTAAGGAATTTTGCAGTCCTTCATGAATTCTATCGAAATGTCATACTTCCAATGTCCTGGAAGGATGTCAGCTTCTTTAAAATCTGTCCTATATTCATGGTATTTATTCAACAAAATACCTCATGTTTCACTCATTTCTTTTTGGATAGGAGGAATAGTTTCATATCACTCTTCAGCAGGATTATCAATAGGTATAATAATATTTTTACTATTTATTTGATTAGATTTACTATTCTAAACAATAGTATTACTAATCAACTTGGATAGCTGCTTCAAATCAATGCTTTGCTCAGAAAAGATAATTTAATGAGTTTCCACTCAATAATAGTATCAACATTTCTTAACCAATCTAAACTATTAACTATAGACAAATAATAAGTCCTAACAGGGTAAAGCATAAGTGTAAATATTATATGGTTTAACTTTAATTCACAATTTAAAAATACAAACTTGGATTACTTCATGAAAACATACTACCATCAATAACCTCTGAAACAAATGGTCACACTAAACAGTGCTCATAGAGCTTCAGTGTTCTAGCTGACACTTTATCTACAGAGTTACACTCTGAACCAGAATCTGTAAAAGCTAATATGTCAATCCACAAACTGTCCAGAACAAATAATTTCAATGGTACATATAAATTAACAAAATTTTTACTCTTCAAAGTAGTACTAAGTTATTCAAATTTGGATTGCTGAGACTAGATTTTCCATAGGACAGCTCTCTTTCCCCCTCCTCTCCATCAAGCATTCTTATTTTTAGATGTTGAGGCTTTAATGTGCTTCAATCTATCCTGTGATTGTAGGACCCACAATACAGACAGAGTTGATTTTCAATATTCTAAGTCTCTCTTTAGGTGTTAACAAATCATGGAGATGAATTGAACCACTTACTATTGCACCACAATTTGGGGAGCAATTTTTATGGAATTTAATCTTCAAAACAAAAGGACAAGTAGCATATTTCAATTTTTTAAGTTTCTGCAAACCGGGCTAGAAAATAGCAGATTGACAAATATATTTAAATTTTCTTTTTAGCATTGTTAAAAAAGACAACTTTCAATACAGATTGCAAGGGTTCAATATTCATCAATAGAGTTAGGTCAATCACTCTTACAAATTTCATTTTTTACTTCATCTTTTCATGCTTGACAAAAAAACTGAAACTAATGATTATTTTGAACATTAACTTTCTATTGCAAAACTTTGGAAATCAGAAACTAAGGTGGATGTAGAACAATGATGCTGACATAAAGATAGTAGCTTGCACTATGCCTGATCATGGCAATTTGCATTGCCAAAAGTAATTGCAAAAAAAACTTGAACTGACCAAAGGATGGGAACATCAAGCATTCTCTCTTGGAAGGGCAAGACTCAATCAAATTACAAGTCTCTAAGAGAAGGAACAGTATAACAAATGCATATGGAATCTGAATAAAATTAATTGGGCTTTAGGAAAAAATTTTCTAATTTCTAAGAAAAAGAAAAGGACTCCTTTTGATTGCCTGTAAAAATTCTTGATGGACAGCCTTAGGTTCTTTTTGAAATTCCGATGTAGATAACAGATTGAAGAACTGATTGCTTAAAGACTTTAATTGCTCCTGTTGTAAGTGTAGTATATCTTGCATGATGGTAAAGAGCTAAAAAATTGCTATAATTTAATGATTCTGGCAAAAAATGGTGATCTACATGTGGAAGAGAAAAAAAAGCAAGGAATCGTACAAAGTGAAACAATAAGAGTAGAATAAAACAAGAAATAGAATAAGAAATAGTGATAAATAATGGACTAGGAACAAAAAAAAACAAAAGCAAGAAATCAAATGTAGATTAGTTGCTTCTAATAGTGAATGAAAATGCAATTTTTACCTAAAATCTGTGTACAAACTCCTCTAAATCTAACACAAACAGACCAACATCTATGTTAGATATATATAGATACAAACAAAGAACATTGATAATAACTACAAATATTGATATTAATGCACATTTAATCAAAACATGCAGTAGTGTATATCTAGATCCAAACAAATCCAGAAAGTTCAAAAGAGTAGAACATGCCTAATAGTGCTACACAGCAATATTTTACTCTTAAATTGAATCAATTTGCTGTGAGATGCTAAATAAAAAGTAGCAGCAGATCTGAACATCAGTAGTAATAAGTGCACACTAATATATAATCTTGTTGTTCAGACTTGCCGAGTCAAAAAAACTGGACATGAACTAGTTATAGTTCAGCAGATCTATTGAAGCCAATACCAGCACTCTCACCCTCTTCTTCTAAATATAAAGGAATATATCAGAGCTTGTTCATAAAATTCTGTTAAAGAAATATAAACTTTTTGTAAGCTGTACCAAGTTATTAGACAAAGCCCTGATTCTAAGAAATGTGCAAGTTGTGGTGAAATGAATTCAACATTCATTAAAGATAAGAAAGATGTGGTTAATGGCCAGAATTCTGTAAACACATCTTACAAATTCAATGCTTAGAAATCAGCATAAACTAGATGTGGATACAAAAGGATGTGCTTTTTCTTTCCCATGTGTAGTTGTTTTAGAATTATATATAATTTTTTAGATATTATCCACAAGGGTTTTCATCCCAAACTACAGAGAAGAAACTGTGCTCAAGTTTAAATTATGCCAGTTATCATGAATGCCATAGTTAAACGACAAAAAGAAACGGACAATAATTGGTATATATATGTCACATTCAAATATTTGTGTTGATAGAAGTGAGAATATTCTATTAACACAACAAAATATATGTAAGCTGATAAATGTGTAGCTCTCCTTGAACTTCTACTTATGACTCTCCTTGAACTTCTACCAAAGTGACTCTCCTCAAATTAGAATTGCACAAATCCTTTTGAATCGTATAATTACACAGATCTCTCTGAATCGTACCACAGCTACAAACAGAAATAGTACTTAAGGAAGTTAATTCCTAACACAAACATAATTTGCGTTGCTGAGAGTAAATAAGAAGCATACTCAGCAGCATAACAAACAAAGTCTTGATACCAATACATCTGAAGAGCCACAAAATGGTGCAGCAATATAATGGAATAATTCCTGAAAGAGTGATTCCCTTAAGAACTAATTGTCATAAACAAATTAGTTCCCAACAATTTAATGGATAATGAAGGGCAGTAATCATAAATTTGGGTAAAATTACAATCTAGAAAAAAATAAAATATGATACTTTAAAATGCCAATAGGTTTGAAAACTGTAATCAAGAAGATACTGGAGTTGTAATTGAAATTTTTTACTTGGAACAGTAGTCACTTTTTGTAATTCTGGCAATACTAGTGTCACTAAATATAGTAAAATGATCCTTTGCTACTTTGGTTTCAAACCAATGTTTGCAAGATGGTGAAATGGTTTTCTGGACCCACCCAGTTAGTGTGTAACCGTGAATTATTAATGGTAAAGAGGCAGAACTGCACTGTCAGGAATTAATCCTTAATGAAGTTAACTCTATTCTGTAGCTGCAGTACATTTCTTCTGATACTATGTTGAAGTTTCAGTTCTGATTATGAGAACAAGTTTCAGTAAATGATATTTCATTGTGTTAATGAAGTTATCTCACTTCTATCAACATAATTTAGGATGTAATAATATATGTATTCTGTCACAGGTTTCTTGTGTTTATGTTGCGTGTTACATTCCTGACAACAGTCTATACTAAAGACCAAACAAAAAAATAAAGTTTAATACTGTACGTATGGGACTTTACAAAATAATTGGCACAGATGACAGGCATGTCTATGTACTGCAGCAATTCAATGGAAAAACTATAGGACCATATTTCCAAATGGATAAATTAAAAGTAATCAATTTATCAGTAAAAGAAGGCATAATAGAGTTGACCAGAGAGCGGTTGTTGAACTTATATCAGCAGGCCAAAATAACAGATTACCCAGTAATGTAGAATAGAGTAGAAAATGCTAATGTCACTTGGAAATCTCAAATCAATATGACTAGTTGAAAAATATGAAATTAATCCTATTTAATAGAAAGGCTATGAGAAATATGTAAATGATGCATAGGAATAAAAAATATTTTAGTACTAACAGCTGAAATGACTTGTTTTAACAAATTGATGAATCTGTTATATTGTCAGGAACAGAGAGGAATGGGCTTCAAAAAACTAGGAGCAACGTTCAAGATCAGAAATATACAGTAAAGGTTTGCAATAAGTTCCAAGTAAACAAGATAGAAGGATTGAAATACTGCAATGTATTAGCTATGAAGTTGTTTGGAAGTCCAAGAGTAAGATTGGTTTATATAGATAGATACAAGAGTGAGCAAGTTGAAGTAGTTCCTTGATTTGGAGCAACCAAAATACAAAAACTAGTTTTCATCTAGAATAAAAACTGCTCAACAAGAATGACCAAGTTCTGCACATACAAAAAATGCACATATATAACAACTGTTAATGCAGTCCTAACATATATATTTGAAGCTCTAGATATTGATATAAATTGGTAAATTTGCAATAAAAGCATGAACAGTTCCAACAGATTGTCTTAAAATGTATGCTTTTATCTACAAGTAAAAATTAGAAGATCCTTCAATGAAAAATTGATTATTTTGAACTTTTGTTCAGTGTTAATTAACTTACTGTTGCACAAATGGATAGAATCCATTAGCTTTAAAATCCAAGGTCATTGACTTAATCTGGCACAAGCTATGCCTTTTTTCCCTTTCAGATGGCATAGCTGTTACTAGCTTGGCCACTTCTTCATGGGGTCAATTTTAAAAATTTTGGTCGATACTGTTACTGTTCCTGACTTGATTATCATATTTCACCAGTTCTACTTCTAATTTAATTTCTAAATTAGCTTGCAGTTTCAAATCTACAATTCATTCTTGACATTCTGCATCATTAAAGTTACATGGTTTTAAAACATTCTTTTACAATAGAAATATTGAAATCTGCTTCACTGCTCTTGTGATACATTTTATTAAATAAACTGAGCTCAACAAGGGATTTTGAGATTTACTTTTATTGTGAAGAACTGATTGTGCACCATATTTTCTGCTGTTGCTGCTTGTTCATACTCAGATTCATCTACTGTGGAAATAGCTGCCTTTCATGTTGTCAAGATTAACTTCCATCAAGATTCATTCTCAGCAACACAAACATACAATCTAATAAATATGCTAGCTCTATACATTACTTGAGCTTTTGCTGCTTGGCTATTTTTTTCTGTTGGTTTTTTCTCAGCTATATTTTTCAAATCTCACATGTATCTTCAAGTTACAGGGTGTTAGCTTTTGCTTTCATCTTCATGCTTTTAGTCACTTCCTCTTATACTTTTTACCTTAACAGGAGCATTATCATTTTTGTGTCAATGAACTCATTGTTGTTTAATTCACTTGTTCTTTTCTGTCTTGCCTATTATTCATTTTATACTATCATCTTTGCGTGCATTGTGATCATGACACTATACATAAACTGCAAGTTTCATAACCTTTTATTATTGTAAAAGGAAAAAAGAACGTACCACAATACTCTTAGAAAAAAAAGAGAGAGATAAGAATATACAACGCGCCATGAGTGTAATCACAGTGTGAGGGAATAACAAACAAGAAAAGTAAGATAGATACAAGAAAGTATATTTAATTAGTAACTTCTACTTATTACACGCTATAGGAGCGTGCCGCTAGAGTTAGCGTACTTCTGCTGGGAGAAGTAGAAAAAGAAGAAGTGATTTCAAGGAAGCAAAACGCACAAGAGTTTGAAGAATTCCAAAGAGCCTCTTTGAAATTGCAAAGAAGTTTATGGGAAACCAAAAGAAATTCCAATTTCAGTCAGTGATGTAAAAATACTGCAATTGCAAATAGATCGGAAATACTGGTAAAGAAACTTCATGGAATGAACTGTTGGGTTTATAGGACGGATCCTGCAGAATCACGGATAGACGGATTGAAAATGGAAATGAAGTATATTGTGATTCAAGAAAGATATGGACGGATGCAATAGGTCACGGGTCACAATCTGTAGTGGGGAATTAGAGCAGTAACACATAGAAATCCTGACAAATACTGTTTATTACTTTTTATTCTTGACCTTGGTTTTGTGAAGCTACCTTTTCCTTTAATCTCTTCATTCTCACCTTTTCTTTGGGCTCTTTTACTGTACTGGTTTAGCATCACTTGATTCTTTTCACATTTCTCTTATCTATATTTTAATTGGTTTGCCACAATTGGCGATGGAGTTCTCTTCATTTTTCATTTTCATTCCCCTCCTTAGATTATAAATCTATTCTTTTATCTTGAACTTTGAAACTGTAGTATCACTGCATTATGCTGTTATTTTTATCATCATTTTATTGCTTTTTTTCTGGACAGTTGTTTTTTGTTGGCTCTTTCTTTCATATATGCCAGTCTATTTTATTTTTGCTTTTTATTGGTTTTTTTCATCTTAAATAAGTAGTCTTTATAAATTAACAAACTTTATTTCAAGTACCCTTTTTGTATTTTAGTTAGTACTAAATATTGCAGTTCTGTTGATGCCAGAGACCATGGAAAAGTACTTAATGACACCCTTCATAAATCTAATGTGAGCCGAGTAATGTTAGGTAACAAATATACTACGGGTTTGTAGATTGTCATTTAAGGCAGTTGCCATGTAGGATATCACTTGATTTCATGGGTTAGATGGAAGAATATATTTTAAGTTTAGCAATGTGAAAAGATTGCCTCGCTCAGTAGCCTTATGCTTTCATCATTTGTAGAAATTACATTTTAGGTTGTGTGACAGTTTTTTTACTATTTCAAATCAGCTATCAGACAATTGTATATTTTCACAAAAAGTCAGAATATACATATTTGTTATTTTTTACTTAGAAACTTTAGTTTCTTGCATGATGCAACTAGAAATGCACCATAATAGAAATCACATAAATGATAAGGTTACACTTTGTTACAAGGGATTAAAGGAGTTACCTGCATGATAGTAAGCAGTTATTTTGATTACCATGAATTGCTTAGAAAAATAGCTGGAAAAGATTACTTTCCATCTCAAAAAATTTACAAGAGAAATAAATTATGAAATTTACAAGTAAAACCAATTTTAAGCAAGTTTAGCTAATTGCCAGCTACACAATTGCAGAAATTTATAAATCTAGGCTAGGCAAGAATAATGTCAAATAAGTTGGAAGAACTCCATGTTGAAAATCACTTTGTCACAAGCTATTCACTCGCTGGAAAAATCTGCCAGCTACCAGTTGAGAGATACATATATCAGTACCAAAGATATGCATAGAATGGAGTTATGTGTCCATGACAACGCGGAATTACTCTCAGGACTACTCTCAGGACTACTTGTAGAACTACTTGTAGGACTATCAACTTGTTCTGTGATGATGCTGCTAACACTATAGTACATCGATGAATTTACTAATGTCTGTGCTAATTCACCGCTGTCCGAAGCACTGTAAATGGCATCTAACACATCAAAAGTGGCTGCTTCGGTGTAGATGTGTTTAACAATGTATGTAATTTTGATAGCAACTTTAAAGTTTATGAATCCATTCTGACTGTTGTCGATATATTGTCCTTCTTCACCTTCTTCTACAATCACATTGCTTTCCTATATTTTAAAAATAAAGACAAAATTTAGCTTCAGAAGAAATAGATCTTTGCTCAATGCATGTCCAATTTAAATAGAATGCTATCAACATTAAATAAACTTACATTTAAGAGAGTCTAATATCTCTAATGCACCAAATTTCACACTTGTTTTATGGCAACTAAATGATAATAGAGAAAAGAGTTGACCTGGTTCTAATTGATAGCTCTATGGTGATTCTTAAAAATATAAGAACATGAACGACAAAAAAAGTATGTCGTACTATTGTTACTAGAATGAAAAATTGTACTATAAATAAATTCCAAGGTTAATTGCTTGTTTATTGTCCCTATATAAAAGATCTAGTTAGTTAACTTTATTATCGAATATAAACATCAATTTTAATTTACAAACATTAAAATTTTCAGTAAAATAAGCACAATAAAGTCAGTTTAAAATTTGGCTAACCTGCATCTAAAACGGATCGTGTCACATTTTGAACTGCCGTAATAAAACTTTTTCCCATAAAACGTTCTTCCCAAGTCAACTGATCAATTAAAGTTGACTCAAGTTGAATAGAAAAGCAGTCATCTGTGCAGCCAGTAACTAGAGATGTAGGCATAGATGTAAATATCGGTGTAGGCATAGCTGTAGGTGCAAATGTAGAAGTAGGAGTTGGAAAGCTTGTTGAATCTATGACAACTGTATCTCTATACTGCGCAATAAACACTTTTGATTCAGATATAGCTCGAGAACAATCTGCAATATCAGCATTGCCAATTGGCTCACCAGTAGCTGGCCAGAAGTACAGGGGAGATGAATAGGCGTCTAATTCAACAGGATTATAAAATTCATCTTGACAAGGGGTACCCCTAAGAAGAAATAGTATTGAAATTTTAATATATCATTGAACATTATGCTTCAACACAAAGCAGTGCAATTAATGATAGTGAATTAAACAGCTAGGTAAGGTAATTTAGAAGATTTGTTAAAAAATCTAGGTCCTAATAAAAGAGAAACGTACATTATAGTAGTAAAATCACAATTCACGCTTTGGTATGCATACGCATAAGGAATCAATCTATCTTGGTACGAATATTCATAATTTGTATCGCATCCTAGAAAAAAATATTTTGAACATATAAATATCAATACTCACATATGAAAAGCAGGTTTGTTCATTAAAAATGAACCAACAACTGATTTATAAAACAGTGTCTATCTATATTTTTAATATTTGATAACTTAATGTTACTTAAATTTCAATGGATACATGTTGCACGCAGCTTCAAATGGATGTATCAAAAATATTCTGAATATTTCAAACTTTTCTAGTTGGATTAGGGTTAAGGCTAGGAATTATATTATGAATTTTATCTCACCAAAATGTGAACTATAAGCCCATGGTAGCCGATTAGTGTCTAGCATAAATTCTGCTCCAATGGTTGAATATATCATTTCATCTGTTTCTTTAGATGGTGGATTTGGCAAATAGCTTGCAGATAAAGCACCCATTGTCAGGATTGTAAGAAAGTCTGCACCAAATTCATTGCGAATAAACTGAACCAAATTATTTGTTTCAAGGTAGAAAATTCCTCCATCAGAATTATCGTCAACGTAATCCACTGCTCCCCAATAAACCACCTACCAAATTAAATTCAGTAAACTGTAAAATATAATAACTGTTCATTGATAGATAGAAAATCTAATTGAACTTAATAAAAATATTTATATTTCACAAAGAAAGTAATGCACATAAATTCTTTAGTGAACATACATAGGTATAAGTAAAAGAACTAGTCACAAAAACATTTCTGAGCAATTTAAACATTGGTCATTCCACAAATATAGAACAACGTCCAATTATTGCTGTGAACTTCTAATGGATAGTAATTAATGACATCACTTTTTACATTAAAATGGAAATCAATGCTAAGAGGCCTTATTTTATATACATAAAACTTACTCTTGCTTCCAACTCAATGCCAGTATTTGAATAA
>JAULBW010010997.1:0-11687 GCA_032358265.1 Vaucheria bursata
CGCGAATGTGCTTTTCTTCGGTCGGCATGATCAGGAGATTTGGGTCGTGCCGGATGAGTTGGTGGGCCAACTGGGCCTGCTCCTGACCCCAGAGGAATCCCCATCCAAGGAAGATCTTGTCTTCGAGCTCCTTGTTCTCCTTGAGCAGTCCTTCGCGGCTGATGAACGTCAACGGGACACCCTGCAGGTCGCGTTGGCGACGCCAGAGTTTCAGGGCAGTCTTGCCGCGAACTGCCGCGATGATCAGGCACAGGGTGCAGAACAGGATGTAGATGGGTTTTGGATACGGTGTGATGCCCATCGCGACCATGGCAATAGCTGCAAAAACGACCCAGGTTGCGATCGCGTAATACTCGTAGATCGGTCGGAACGGATCCTCGAAACGGTAGGCTTGAATTGAACTCATTGGCCTGGCGCCTTGGTGGTGTGCATGACCTGATCCTTAAACGGGTCATATGCCGCATTCGGAGACAGCTTCTTCTTGTTTTCGCCACCGCGTAGCAGTGGGTACGGCTCTTCCTGTAAGTGTCTGAGCAGGAACCGCTCGTTGAGGCCGTGGTTCTTGGCGAAGTTCTTGACGAGCTGATGGAGCGCAGCCGGGTCCGCCGCATGCCATTCGCCCGCCGAGTCATGTTCCTTGTGCTTTTCCGAGAGGTACTGGAAGAAGGCATTCCTGTAGATCCAGCCGTCGGCTTTGATCGCGTTCGCCTTCGGGTCGCCAACGAGCAACATCGTCCGATCTTCTTGAAGGTACGGGCCCATGACCTTGGTTTTTTCAGGCACCTTTGGAACCGGAAGGAGCAGTTGCATCGCGCTGGTGTGGTCGCGCGTAAGTCGGAGTGCATGAGCATTTATGCCCCCGAACTTGACCTTCATCGGGATACCTGTTTGCCCAGGACCACGTTCGATCCACTGCGCTTCGAACAACTGGCTCATGACGGTGCCGGGGCTCGTCCCGCAGTCCTCGAAGATTTCCGGGTAGCGCAGGTAAAGCCGGTCATCGTGGATCACGACATGCTCATCCCACTTGGCTTCACCTTCCTCCATCTTGTGGAGGACGTAGCGCATGTGCAGGCCCAACTGATCGGCGCCTTCCAACCAGGCCTTTGCGTCCTCGGCCCGGACGGGCGGGAACGGCTTGGTGGCGTCGGCGACGCCATCATCGATGACGGCATCCCGTGCATCCTTCTCCGTTCGGCGATCCCGAAGTTCGGAGGGCTTCTCAACCGTCGCTGCGTCCTCGCTGGCCAGAGCTGGCGTTGTGGCTGGGGAGACGGCGATCTGCACGTCTGGGGGCAGGTCGTCGTACAGGATCGGAGCGCGGTCCTCATCCATCGCGTCATCGACCGAGAAGGCTTCCGCAGGTTTGACGGGTTCAGGCGCGGCAGCCGTCGCAGTCGCCGCCTTCTGCTTGGATTTCGGGAACGGTACAACGGTCGCCGGCGCACTGGGTGCCGGCGCTTCGTCGGCATGCACAACGACACCGCCGTGCGTGATCGGCTTGCCTTCGTCATCCAGTAGGGTGGCGTTGACCTTAGCCGGTAGGTCGAAGTAATCAGGGATGACGATTTCGTTGACGAACTTGATGACCTTGTGCTTCACGGTCACGCCGGCGCCGCCCTTGTCGCTGGCGCCCTCGATGATGACGTCGAACACGTGCTTGCGGGTGCCCTTGGCGGTGATCGTCTCTTCGATATGGCCGCCGTCCGCCAGGATCTGGGAGATTGACACCACGTCGGCTGGGAGGCCGCTGTGGTCGCCCTTCGAGCGCATGTATTCCTCGATGTTCGTGACGATCGCCGGCATGATGGCGAACAGGCCTTCTGTCGTATGCCAGATGAGCCCGCCGGGAACGTTGATCCTCCAGTTGGAGTTGGCGATGTTGTCGCGAATCGCGCGCGTGAGCCTGGCCGAAAGACCGCGAGTACCGCCCTCGCCCACCGAGGCCATGCGCCGGTTCATTTCGCGGTTGTCGCGCTCGGTGCTGTCGATGTCGGACTTGTGGATGACGTCGATCAGGGGGTTGCTTCGGCTCTGCGAGTGCGCCAGCGCCAGCAGCATGGCGTCGTACGGGACGCGGCCGTTGTATTCGCCCATCCAGCGCATCGTGGCCAGCGGCATGAGCCTGGCGATTACCGTGGCCGAGATGGAATCGTGCTCGCGGTGCATGCGCTGGGGATTCCAGCTCACGTAGTAGTACTCGAGCTTGTTCTCCTGCACCCAGTCCCACAGGGGGAGCACATGGGGGTTCCAGACGATCTTGCCACTCTGGTCCACCGCGCCGACATCGATCACGGCTTTGCCCAGATCGTGGAACATGCCGCCCAGCAGCGCGCAGGCGCGCCACCGGAAGACCTGGAACTTGCGGATGGAGGGGTTTTCGTTGAGGCCGAATTCCAGCGCCTCGGCGCGGCGACAGGCGATCAGCGCAACCTCGAGACCGTGTCGGAACAGGCCACCCAGGTCGGAGTGATGGTCCGTTTCGGACGCAGGCAGAAGATGCACGTACCGGGCGTAGTTGGTAATGACCGGCAGGATGAAGGAATCGAACTCGTCGTAGGACAACGAGCTCGCCTGTTTGATCTCGCGGATCAGTTTCTGCTGCGTTTCGAGCAGGTATTCCGGTGGCGCCGCGAGTACGCCGAGGCCACGGTTGGGGTAATACGGCACCGTGTGGCCCTTGAAGGTCGGTCCCACGATCGGAACAGGTGTGGGTGTAATCATGGTCTGGGTCGCGCTCGCGCGCGCAGCCGGCGCTGGCAGGTCGGCAACCGACTGTTGATCGTCCGCATATGCCTGCGGCGGCGCCGGTGCTGGCGGCTGTTTCGATCCGAAGATGAAGTCGAAGATTCCCATGGCACGCTCGTGGTCTCGCTGATGCCACGATAGATGTTGCGTCGCGTGTGAAAATCCGGATTCAGCAGTGAAATAAGCCGCAATTCGTGAAAATGATGAAAAGGGCCGGTCGCTTATCCGGCGGCCGGCCCTTTGATGGTGGTGTTCGAGTGTCCTGGTTGCTTCCTGCATGCCGCACGTCCCTGTGCGACCTTTCCCTTTTCGCTCCCTCACCCTCATCCCGAGGGGCACTCCCGTTGCTTCCTGCTGGCTGACCCATCCCTAGTTCAGCCGTTCTTTGCCCGTCCCTGGGCGCCGGTATCCATACCGATCGTCCTCGCCACTACCGTCGTCCTGACGGTGATTCCCTTCCGGCATCCTTGCCCTGCTGTGATTCCGTTCCAGCCGTCGCAGTCCTTGCGACGGGATTAGAGATACCAGAGGTCTGCGTCTGCCCAAGAGCGAAATGCAAACTGGTTTTCTCAGGATCTGAGAATTGGTTGATCGTCCGGAATGGACTGGGTTCTTACGGCTCTGCTTTCAGGCGGGCGACGGCGGCCGCGGCGTGCGGCGAACCCATGGCAATGGCTTTCTGGTACCACTCGATCGCGTAATAGCGGCTGCGATAGACGCCGATCCCGTAGTCGTAGGCACGGCCGGCATTTTCGGCCGCGGTCACGTTACCCAGGGAGGCGGCGCGCTTGAACAGCGCGATGGCCTGCTTGCCATCCTGGGGGACGGCAGTGCCATTGAGGTACATCAGTCCGAGGTTGGCGATTGCCGGGGCGTAGTCGAACTTGGCGGCCTCGCGGAACTTGGTCAGCGCCGTCTCGTAGTCGTTCTCCATGACCGCGGTAAGGCCCTGCTGGTTCAGGGAGCTTGGCAGGACGATCTGGTCCTGCGTCAGCTTGGCCAGCTGGCGGCGAGCATCGTCGAGTTCAACCTGGGTGCGGGTGAGCGATGCCTGCAGCCCATCGCGTTCCTGCTTCAGCAGGTCGATGGAAGTGGCGGCCGGCGCAGCGGGAACGCTGGCGACTGCGACCACGACGGGTGCTGCGGCGGTGGTATGTGCGCCCTGGGCCGGTGCCGAGGTTGGCGGTGTGGCGTCGAGTGAGGCGACCTTGACGCCGTCCTTCACGTTGATCGAGGCCACCAGGTCCGTTGCTTCTTCGGTGAACGAGGTCCAGGCCTGCTTGGCGAATCCTTGGGCGGCTGCGGCGATCGCTTCGGCAGTCGCCGGCTTGGGTTCGATCTTCGCGAGATCCTGCTTTGCCAAGCTGTGGCCGCGTGCCGCGGCGGCGCGGAGATAAGCCAGGCGTTCTGGGCGATCACCCTGGCCAAGTTGGTTCAGATAGGAAGCCATCCAGTAGGAGGCCATCGAGTGGCCGGCATCGGCCGCGACACGAATGTGGCCGACGCCGGCGGGGAAGTCCCCCGCCTCGGGCAAGCTCATGGTTTCCATGTAGCCCAGGTTCCAGTTGGCCTCGGCTTGGGCTGGATCGGCAGCGAGCTTCTCGAATCGTGTCCTTGCTTCCTTGAAGGAAGCCTTGCCTTCCGGGGTACTGGCACCGAGGTTGAATCCTTGGCGCATCAGTGCTGTGGCCAGCTGGAGCTCGCCGCCCTCGGTATTCAGCGCGGCAGCCTGGCGATAAAGCTCGATCGCTCGTGGGTAGGCGTTGTCCTGGTTGGTGTCGTTGGTCAGGGCGAGCTTGGCCAGTGCCAGTGCCGCGCGGCCATCACCCTTGCTGAGCTGGTCCTGCAACTGGGTAACGCCCAGCTGGTAGTCCTTGCTGCCGATCGCGCCCTGGGTGAGTGCAACGGCGCTCTCGTACGGGCTACTGGCCGTAGCGGATGTCGCGACACCGGCGACGGCGGTGATGGAGGCAAGGATGGCGCAGGTGAGCAGACGCAGCTTCATGGTGGCATCACGAGGGCTTTCGGAGATGCCATGCTATCGGGCGACATTCGTGCCGAATTCCCGAATCAGCGGTAAAAAACGACTTGAATCCGAATAACCGCCCGGACGAGTGCTATCCCGCCTTCAATTCAGCGAGGACACTGGCCATCTGGTCATAGGTTTCCAGATCGATCTTCTGTCCGAACAGGAAGTTTCCGTCCGAACCGGACTGCCGGTTGGAGTTGGCGCGCAGGTCGCCGGCGCCGCGCAGGCGCAGGTCCTCTTCCGCGACGGCAAAACCGTCGGTGGTGTTGACCAGGACCTCGAGGCGAGTGCGGGATTTCACGGGAAGTCCCTGTGGAGACAGCATGTGGAACCACCCTTCCCCACCCTGCCTGGCGACACGACCGCGCAGCTGGTGGAGCGCGGTCAATCCGTGGCGCTCAGGGTTGACGACGACGATGTGGCGCAAATTTTCAACGTTTACGCCGACTTCTACGACGGTGGTACAGATCAAAATAGAAGCTTCGCCTGACCTGATCGCCTCCAGTGCGGCGCTCATCTCCTCCACTTCGTTGTCGCTGGTGAGAGATCGCACGCGGCCCTGGAACAGCTGATCCCAGCGCTTCCAGGCTTCTTCGACATTGTGGCGAGGGTCGCCGGCGTCGCTCTTTTCCCGCTGCGGGTAGATGATGAAGACCGGGTTTCCTTGCCGGACTGTGTCCGTAATTTCCTGAGTCAGGTCGCGCGCGCGGCTTACTCCCTCCCAGATCTCGGTGTGGATGGTCTTGGGGCGATGCATCTGGCGCATTTGTGAGAGCGAAACATGCCCGAAGCGCATCAGCGCGACCGTGCGCGGGATGCACGTTGCTGAGAGCTCGATGAGGTGTGTGCTCGGGGCCAGGTATTGTTCGCGCTGCGCACGGGACCACTTATGCTGCTCGTCGATCATCAGCACGTCTGGCGGGGTGATCTTGCGATGGAGTAGCGCACTCGTGCCGATCAGCACCTGTACCGTCAAGTCCTCGTCCCCTCCGGTATCACCCGTCACAAGCGTAGTGCGAACGCCCGGGAACCATTTGGCGAAGTCCTCGAAGTGCTGGGTCGCCAGCAGCGTCGTCGGAAACAGCATCATCACGCGACGATTTGGCTCCGCGGCAACTGCCGCCGCGATCACCGCGAGCACGCAGCTCTTGCCGACCCCCGTTTCGCCGGCGACCACGTGCCTGCATGGCACGACGGGCGATGCAATCTCCTTTGCAATATCCCGGATCGCGATGGACTGGTCCTGGGTGAGCATGAAGGGCATGGCGAGCATGCAGCGATCAAGGTAGCCAAGACGAATCGGGTTTGGCTGGCGTTTGACGCCTTTGGCGGAGGCGCCGGCCTGGTTCAGCGAATTCAGTGCGGCCAGGCGCGTCATGGCCAGTTTCGCCGGCTCGATGTAGCGAGCGTCGCTCGGGCAATGGCATTGGAGCAGCAATTGGTCGATAGACCAGCCGGCCGCACCAATGCGCTCGAGGAGCACCTCAAGCGGAGCGATCGACTCGAGTTGCTCCGTGACGTGTTGAGCGGCGAGCGGGATCGCATTCGGTAGCCAGCGCAACACGACTTTGCGCAAGGAATCAGCTTCGATGACCTTCTTGTTGGTCGGATAGACAGGGATGATTTTCCAAGCCCATTCGCTGGGGAGCACGTCGTGGATCGTGACGAACGTGGTTCCAGATACCACCTTCACGGAAACGACAAAGAGCTGCTGCTCGCCGACGTGAAGCCGGTCCTGCCAGGCCTTTGTCTCGCCAAAGATCGTGGCTTGCACCGTGCGGCCGCTGGCGTCCTGGACGGCAAGGCGCAGCCTGGGCGGACCTTGGCGATAGACAGGCGTCGCCGGGCGAATCATGGTCAAGTGGATGTTGAACTTCTCGCCGTGCGGCAGGGAATGAACCGGAGCGTCGGGATTGGATGCGTCGATGTACGCGGTTGGGAAATAGAGAGCAACCTGCCACGCGTGCTCGATTCCTAGCGAAGCAAGCCGCCCCACCCTTTCGTAGGCGTTGGTCGGCTGCTGGATGGACGGCTCGCGGCTCATATCCCATGCTGGCATGGGATGCCTGGTTGCGAAACTGGACACGGTTCTGCACTCCGGAAATGAAAGCGCCCTCTGGGTCGCGGCTCAGTGGGTACTGAGGGCGACGCGCAGAGGGCGTTGATGGATTACCCGAGAAACGGGCCTGATATGTTCAAGTTGTGATTTGCTCAGCGGAAGCCGTTGCTGACCATGGCGCCGTCATGAAGCACGCTGAAAAGCAGCGACTTCGACCGCATGGCTGCAACACAGGCGTCCAACTCGTCCTGTTCGGACTTGAAGGCGACGCGCTGCGGCTGCAGGGCATGGGAGATCGCATCGTGGACAGAGGATCCGCGCCCTTCGAAAACAGGGGTGCGGGCGTTATCCCGATTGATGATCGTGACGGTGACCGAGGGGCCGTTAACGTCGAACTGAGCCATGTATGTCGTCATGGCACGGTCAGAGGTTGGCGTTGGTGAAGAGGTCGGAGGCCTGGGCGGGGGTGAAGGACGGCACGGAGCTGTCTTCTTCATCCTCATCATCGGACTCGAAGCGATGCCAGACGGCTTCTTCGAGGCCCGTCGTCCAGGGGACTTCGGTGATGATGTATCCGAGGCGATTGACCAGGTGGTAACCCGCGGAAGCGTAGAGATCGCCGGAATCGCCTTCGACGATGGTCCAAACGAACCGATCTTCGATGCCCATGCGCTTGAGTTCATCGAACTCGAAGAGATCGCCACTGTCAGCTTGGCGAGGCAGGTAGCGCTCCTCGAAATCGTCTTCGCCGATCGTTTCGTCGCTGGACGATACGACGGCTTGCTCGAACGACTGGATCAGCGGGTCGATGCTGTCGATCGTCTGGGGGGCCACAACCTTGTCAGGCGTGTAGACCAAACCGAGACGTTCGCCTTCCGGAAGGGGCATGGACACCAAGTCGCCTTCTTGCTGATCGGTATCGAACACGTGGATCTGCATGTATTCGGAATCGAACGGGGTGAAGACTTTGGTGGCAACGCCCTCCTCGATCAGAACCATCGCCTCGAAAGTCACATCCGACTGGATGTGATCGATGAATTCATCGATCTCTTCGGCGGCGACAGGGCCGTCGGGGACTTCGGCGAAGAACTCCGGGTATTGCGGCCGACCGGCTGCATTCCAGAAAGTCAACGCATTGACGATGGTCGCCAACTCACGATTGCTGAGCTTGCAAATGTTACTCATGATGAATGACTCCAAATTTGGAGGTTGATGAAATCTCCCCCGGTAGAAAACCGGCGGAGGGAAGTGCCCCGATCAAGGACGCCAGTGACGGCGTCTTGATCGGGGTTATGCGGCGTTGGAATAGCCCGGGTGATAGCCCAGCGCAGACACGACCATTTCGGTCTCGAATGCCGGCGTGGCACCTGTGGTTTTCATGATCGCTTGCACTTGTTCATCCTGCAGAAAGGCCAGGACGTCAGGTCGGTGCTGCTTGATGAACTCCCACACAGTCCTCTTCTCCTGAGGCGACAGGCTGTTGGCCGAAATCGTCTCGATGGTGTCGAAGTCAGGTGTAAAGCCGTCATCGTCAGCGACGATGGGCTTCGGATTCAGGAGTTCGTCGTCGCGTCGCTTGGCCTCAAGTTTGGCCATAACGACAGCGCAGCGGAGACCAGGCATTCCCTGTTTGCCTCTGCAGGCCATGCAGCTGCAACGGGGCCACGGTCGATCATGGAAAGCGCGCAGGTTCGGGCCCATTCCGTCCGTGGACGGTGTGGACATGACCTTGCTCCAAGTGAGGTAGGTAACGCGGACGATCCACGCGCGTGTGCGCAGGACCGGTTAGGAACGGACTGGTCGAACTGATTCCAGATCCGTGTGCATGCCGAAGTGTCGGCGGGTCCTGCGATTGGGATGTGGCGACTGGGTCGCGAGATCAATGGGACAGGCTAAGGCGTGTCAGACCATCAAGGATGCGATGCATCCAGCGATGGGCCATTCTGTACCCATCCCCCTAGCGTTCGTCAAGTGGTCACGCACAGAGGGCATTGCGGGCGTCGGCAAGCGCAAAAGCAAACGGGCGGACAGCCTGCGCTGCCCGCCCGTCGGGAATGCCTGGTGTCCGCTTACTTGGCCGCGGTCGGTGCCACGTTGATGAATGGTACGACCCCGCCGGTGGTCTGGGGCATCTGACCGTTCCACTTCTCGATGGCCTTCAGCTGGGCTTCCACCCGGCGCAGCTCGATCAGTTCGGGAGTCACCGCATCGCGCTGTGCCTTCAGGGCCACCGCCTGGGCTTCCGCATTGAGCTTCGCCGATTCGGCCGCGCCGCGGGCCTCCGCGATCCGCTGCTCGGCCTCGACGCGGATACGATCCAGATCCCGCTCGGCCTTCAGTTTCTGCTGCTCGGCGACCGTCTTGGCCTCAATGGCGTGATCGAACGAATCGCTGAACTTGAAGTTGGTGATGGAGAACTCGTCGATGATCAACCCGTGCCTTGCAAGTCGGTCGCGCAGGGATGATCGGATGCCCTCACTGACAGCTGGTCGCTTGGTGACCAGTTGCTCCGCGGTGTACAACGCTGTGACGGCTTTCATCGCCTCCTGGATCGCTGGGTCGATGATGCGCGGCTCGATATTCTCGAAGACGCCTGTACTGCGGTAAGTCGACACGACCTTTCGTGGATCGACGTGATAGTTGAGCGCCACCGTTGTGGTGACGCGCTGCAGGTCGCGGGATGCGGCCTCGCTCTCGGTCTCGGAGCGCTGGATCTGCACGGGCATCTTGTAGGCCGACTGCACGATCGGGACGCGCATGTGGATGCCTTCGCCCAGGACGGACTCGCTCGGCTTACCGAAAGTCAGCAGTACGCCGCGGTGTCCGCTCGGGATGATGATGAAAGGGGTGAGGATGAAGAAGCCGATGATGACGAGGACGGCGATAACGCCCCACTTCAACAGACGCTCGCCATAGGTGGCGTTGCCGGGACGGCCGCCGAATGCTTGCTTGAACATGGGTTGCTCCAGATGGATGTAATGGCGCTGGTGTCGCAAGTGGCGATTCTCCCTCGCCGAAACGAGGGAGCATAACTAATAAAATCAATGACTTAGAACGGGATGTCGTCGTCACCCATGTCGTGGGAATGTCCACCGCCTTGCGGTTGGCGCTGCGGCGCGCCCTGCGACCTGTTGTCGCGACCACCACCATTGTTGCCACCACCATTGCCGTAGCCGCGGGAGCCATTGCCACCGCCGTTGCCGTTATTACGGCTCTGCTGGTTGTTGCTGCCACCGTTGCCGCTGCCATTTCCGTTGCCGCGGCCTTGCTGGTAGTTGCCACGGCCTTGGCCGCCATCACCACGATCATCGTAGCCACCGCCGCCGCGATCATCGTCGTGTTGGTTGCGGTCGCCGCGCTGACGATTGCGATCACCTTGGCCCTGGCGATCATCGCTGCCACCACCACCCAGCATCTGCATGTCGTCGGCGACAATGTCGGTCGTGTAGTGCTTGACGCCATCCTTCTCGTAGGAGCCGTATTCGAGGCGCCCTTCGATATAGACCTGACGTCCCTTGCGCAGGTATTCGCCGGCGATCTCGCCCAGCTTCCCGAACAGTTTGACGCGGTGCCACTCCGTTTTTTCCTGCTGGTTCCCGTCGCGATCCTTGCGAACAGATGTCGTGGCCAGACTGATAGTCGTGATGGCCATACCGCCTTGCGTGTACTTCACATCCGGATCGTTGCCGAGATTGCCAACGAGGATCACTTTATTCGCACCGCGCATAACATGCTCCTGGGCCGAGATCGGCCCCTCTTTGATCCTGGTCAATGCACAACGCTCCCCAGGCGGATGACGTTGCGTTTCGTAATGCCTGTTATTTCACGACAGGCGGTTTTGCGAAGATCTGAATGCAAACAACATTTGCAGCCATGGCTTCGCGTACGGTTACATTGCCGCCCTCGCCCGACGAACGAAGTTAGGTGGGGTTTTCGCACTACATACCGGGCGTGGCAGCACGGTTGCGACAACGTTCTCGCCGCGGCGAGCTCGTATCACCTGGATGCCGAATGGGGTCAGTGTGAAGTGAGCACGGGAATTTGACCTGGCGTCGTTGTCCGAACTGGACGTGATCAATTCCATGGACTCCAGCCGCCGTGCAAGGCGCAGGCCCTCCTCGCCAGCAACCTCGACTCTCAGCGGACGCCGGCGGATGGACTTCTCGAAGGTGGAGAGCAGGAACTGCTGCTGGGCTGTGGTCAGGCGCATGCTGGAGGCGCGGACGGCGTCGAGGACCGCCTGCAGATCCCCATCCTGGATCTCGCAAACTGCCCAGTGCGCCATGCTCTCCTTGGTGCAGCTGGGAGGCGTGACCAGCCGGCTTCCGATCGGGCGTTCCGGACCTGCGAGCGCGGTGTAGAACACGTACCCGACGCGGGCGGTGGCGCCTGCAGGCGGTGGGATCAGTTGCCTGACCCCATCCTTCCCATCCCAGTAGATGCCGCCGAGACGAATCCGAACTCCTGCGGTCATCAGGCGTCTGCCTTGGTCAGCTTGAATGCGCCCTCGAGTACGGAGAACAGGCGGCGGAACTCGCCCGCCATCAGGGCGAAACGGGCGTCCAGCTCGGCGCGCAAGTCGTCGCGCTCCGTGGATTCGAGCTGCTCGACGGCTCCGTCCAGCAGCCTGAACTTGCGGATGACCAGGTCTTCGCCGATGACAAACGAAATATGATCGTCGAGCGTGAGCGCGAGGCGAGTCACCTGCTTCCCTGCTTCCAGGTTCTTGCTGACTTCGTCACCCTGCAGTTCCATGTGCTGCACCTTGACCACGCCACCTTCGTCCGTCGGATCGCGAAGTTCACATTCGTCTCCGAGGGAAAGCCCTTCGGGCAGCGGTTCGCCGGCGAC
>JAULBW010011008.1:0-11682 GCA_032358265.1 Vaucheria bursata
AGTTGTTGGTCATCTCCTCCAATTATCAATATACTTTGCTTGTATTTTTTCTTTCTTTCTTTCTCTTGTTTTTTCTTGTCTTTCTTTCTATTCCATTTCTCAACAAAATGAGTGATTTCATACTCAATTGGTAGTTGCTCTTAAACTGTATGATAATACTATTGCTAAAACCTTTACTCAGACAGTGACTTAACATCCGACACAAATCTATGATATATAGGAAAACAGGACAAGGCAAGAGGTTTACAAATTACTTTGCATTATCCACTGCAAAACTGGAACTTGAGAGAATTAAGTTGTATGATTGGCAGTCTCACTTCCAATCACTTGAGATATGATGTAGTTTATAACCGATTTTCAGCCATATTCGAATAGGAATAGTTTGGTTTCTCAGTAGATACAGCAATCCTTCCAACTATTCAAAGAAAGTGTTAAGTTGACACTTGCTGAAGTTCTAATGCATTACATGATGTCTAAAGAAAACAAAAACAGAGAAAAATGGACATACTCAATAGAACTGCTGATGACTTAATAGAGAAGTAGGCAATATTGATTAGTAATTGTGTAAAAATTTCAGATTAAACATTGAAAACCATATATCTTTCAACTTCATGAACAATTAAGTTGAGGTGCATATAGTTCATATCCTACAAAAATAAATCACCTTCAACATTTTCTTTTAAAAATTATTTAACCAGATTGGTGACTTGCAGCTTGGTACCATTAAAACTAATATACCCAGATTAGTAACTTGGTGCTTGGCATCATATTGATATCAAAATCATCTGCTACTTTTTTTTGCTTTCAAAAAATAATAAATATTATATAAAGTATTTAACAAAATAATGCTGGACAGCACATATGAATTGATTGTCTTATCAACGTACTAGTAGCTCTTTATTTAAGTTTCCACATTAAGTATATACTTGGTCCCAACAACTTGCAGTTGCATTAAAACTACCCAAACATTTTTGATACAGTAGTTGTAAATGTAGAAACCATCATATTTATTGATTGGCTTTTGTTACAATATTTTTGTACAGTATCATAGCAAGCAAAAGTTTGACATTCTAGCTTATGTTGGAAATATTCTATAATTTGGTGGATATAAGTTAAGTCATACTAATTTTTTTGCAATATTATTCCTACTTGTTGCATTTGTCTCAAGTACTCTGAAGGCCATTATACGTAATGTATCAATTATACTGTCATCTCATCAAATGAAGTGTAAACCAGCTTGGCTCAGGAGTTTCAAAACAGTTCATTTCACGGCTCAACTTGATGCTTTCAAGCCGAGCCAGGCCAATTGTTAAATAAAATTATCTATAAGTATACATTTATCAATTTGCCTGTAATTAGTTCATACTAAGCCAATGATAAATAGCTAGCAAAGCTGATTTGCCAAAAAAAAATGAAACTAGGAACTCTGAATGAGATTTGGGAAAAATAGCTGACATTATATATTCTACAACTTCTACATTAAAAAAACTTATTTGCAGATGTCTCGCTTCATCATATATGACCAATATTCAATGTTATTACACTATCTTTTGATTGTCACTCAGTTGAAAAAATCTACATAGAAGTCCTGCAGTTAAAGAATGAATGCAAGCTTGTCAGCTTGATTTGCTATTGGACATAAGATGAGCTAGATTCCATAAAGTTTACAAAAAGTAGGCGTAATGATAGCATTAGATGATAAGTTAAATGGAAGATGGGCAAAAAAACTGCAGGGGAAAGGGGATTAACCCCTGATATCAATCACTCTGACAAATTAACGAACTTCTCAGCTCAAACTGTCTTTGAACACTTATCACAACCTCTAGTAAAACTCCACTTGGACTTGACAAAAAAATATTTGCAGATGAGAGTTAAAAACATCTCAATCCTCACAAATTACAAAGTGATTATAGAAACACATATTGCTTCCATAATTAAAAAAACACTGAATTCTTTACTATATTATATTAGTAATAAATCTATTCTCTAAGAAATATTTCACTTCGCAAAACAGATGCGATCTTTAATTAAATATAATATATATCATATCTGTTATTGATATAAACTTTTCTTACATAGTTTTTTTCCATTGTATCATGATCGGAATAATGATTTAAAACACGAAGTAACTCCTCTAATAAAACCCTGCATACAAGGCATAACAGTGTACCGTGCTGTTTTTACTATTGCTGAAACGAAATATTTCATGCTTCCACTTCCTCCAGGAACCATAGCACAAAAGAACCAAAGAAGCGATAGAGCCTAAGAAGTAGTTAATTTTGTAAATTTTTAGACAACTTTTGAAAAGCATATTTGTTCTATAAATAAATATCAATCAATTAATATGCATTTGATTTTTTAATTGTCATATTACATCCCACTGCTAGCACAGTGCAATCGCTTTCGTATGGTTATTTTCTAAAATGCCAAATAGTCACACGAGAATCTCCGAATTTGCTAGAATAAAATATAGATAAAAATATATGTGAAACAGCATTAACTTGAACCATCGGAAGTGACTTGGCATTATAGTATTATTTATCATTGAATATTTTAAAGGATCTTATCACAGCAACAGTCAATACCTAGGACAATAAATCAAGATGAATTGCTATAAAAAACAAAATAAAAAAGGATTGAACAATCCAAAAAAATGCACCAAGTACATTTTCCCCCAAAAACAACAATTATAAAAAACATTCATATACATTTGATATGATTTTGAGGTTTAGTATCAAACTCAAACAGATTACCTGAAGAAACGAAAATATGATAATCAAAATGTAACTCCTCATTACTAAACATGCATATAAAGTTCCGAGCATACTGAAAATGTACAAAAAACTGAAAGGCAAACGCTCACGTCGACATAGAAAGCTCATATGCTCACTTGGACCTTCACAAAACAGAATTGAATTCAAGAAATACAAAAAGTTTCCAGTGTATACAAAGGTGATATTGCGCACTTTGCCAAGTGTGAGTAAATACACATTTCTGTCAAACTGGAATATTAACAAATAGAGTGAAACTTATTTAGTCGAACACCTTAGTAGGCTGGACAGCTGAGAAGAGGATGACTTTTCATTTAATATGTTGCCCTCGTTTATGTGGACATTTCCTTAAGTGGGACATTTGAGCATTTGATGATGAAGTGTATGACTTAAAGGTTACACTGATCATGTAGCATTTCTATACATTGAAATATTTATGTTCCAAGCATAATTCTAGCCTAGCCTAAATGAAAAACTCAAACTCTTAGAAAATAAAAAAAGGTATGGCAACAGAGACAAATAGGAAGAACTTCAAGGTTTCAGAGGATATAAATATCATATCACAAATAAAATGAAGGTTAATAATGCAAAAATATTGAACCACCTCTGAGCATGGCAAAGCTGGCCATAAAGCAGAGACTGCCTAATGTAAAACAAAGAGCAAATTTATGGGGTCGAAGGACTACAGTAGGAAGTCCCACAAAAAAGGCTAAAAAGAAAAAAAGTGCACTGAGCAACAACCCCACCACGAAACCCTTAAAGCGCTGAGCATAAGAAAGACCAAAAATAATGGCGTCTGCGTCATCTATACAAAAATTATTTGATGTTGAAAATAGGTAAAATTTTATGCTCGTTGTATGTCATTATCGAGGTATAAAACGAATTTTGAGAAATCAGATTAAATGTAATAAAACTTAAATGGTTCCTTTTTGGTTATTCCGAAAAATTCTAATGCAGATAATTAAACTAGTCAATCAATTTATTTAGGAAATATCAAATAAGTTGGAAAAATTACGGAACTTATGCCAACATTAAGTGTTCCATGAAATTCATGTAATATTTATCTTGCAAATTTGCTTATACAAAATTAATAATTTTAGTCCTTACTTCTTGGGGCGCTTTCACTGAAAAAACTTGGTAAAAGACTGAGGCCATTGGTTTGCTCCGCCCATGATGGTAGAAATGTGTTCAACTTGCTGCTATTACTGTTGCTGGAAGCGTCGCCGCCACTTCTTATCTCACTGGCATTAGTGAGTGCTTGATGTTGCTCAAACCAGTCGCCGAAACCCACTCCGCTTTTAAGTTCCCTCTTAGGTAATTCGAAAGACATTATACTCATAGGAAATTATTTTGAAGATCTCATCGTGTTATTTTTTATATCCGAAGCAAAAATATTTTATCTAAGTACAAATTATTTTTGACTTTTAAATTCACAATTTAATTACAAATTAAAAAAAATATCGACTAACGTAAAGGTCCAGATCCTAACCGTAATAAGTTGCAAGTGATATAATCTCATCATGCCAGTTCTGAGTGATGTAGCTCGAGGAGCTTTAAGAATGTCGAAGTATATTAGTAAATCTGCAAAAAAGCGCCAACCCTTGCACCGAAAACACGGGAACAAGAATTATTATAAAGGCACTGGAGCTCGATCTGAGGGAAAATTGAACAGCAAAGCTCAATTTATAGTCGATAAAGATAAACTGCTTGAGCTAGTTGCTCCTGATCTTACAAACTTTGAGGTTAGTTTCAAACCGCGTACAATCAGTGCTAGATAATTTTTAATGTAAGTTAGAACAATAAATTAAATGAGATGATCTCTGAAATTTTTTACTTTTATTGCTTTCGCAGCTTAAGCCTTATGTTTCGCCATCTATTTATCCAAAAGATATTCTGCATATGCCCCACGCTGTGTTCGGAAAGGATAATATGGGTCATCCAGGTTCGCAGCCACTTCCACGTGAAGTAATATAGAATTAATGTTATGATTGCGTCTCAAGTTTTTACATATTTTTCCTATCGTCGTACTTAGATTTCAAAGGTTACATGATTGCATTTATGTGCGCTTAATGCATTAAAAATATATGTTAGTCAGGAGTTTTTAAATAGTGAACGAAGAGGTTAATCTCAACTATTTAATAAATGTATTATTTGCTTTTTTTGCTCATGATCCAGAATTTTTATCTTAAGTTTTTATGTAGCAGCATGTAGGATAAGAATGTGATTCATGTGATATTGAATTGCTGAAGAGAAGCATTTTGATTAAGTGAAGGGGGTACTTTTTCTTAGAAAAACTTAGTTTCTTACAAAAGTTAAATTTAGATAGCAGAAATACTGCGGATATTTTAATATAGGTATTAAATAGTTTTGAAAATTTGTCTGTAAGTGGAAATTTTTCCATTTATAACTGATACTGCCTACTTGTTGGGTTAAGATTGTTTCTATCATTTAAGCAAGGAAAAAAATGCATTAGAAATTAGATATAGTTTATTATTTGCATTATGCATATCTGCACTTCTATAAGTAAGAGCAAGAGCAATGAATCAAATTAAAAATACATTTGACTAAATTTTGGTTTAGCAACATATATATTTTTTTTCACATTTCTCAAAACCTCTTACATAAGACTCAACCTACAATTTAAAAAAAAATTATTTGGGGCAGCCAAGAGTACTTAACAGCTACGATCGATAGTCTTTGAAAGGTAGTTGTATGATATTATTGTTTTTATTGTATATTTATAGTCTCATATAATTTTCAAGTTTGATTTCATCATTATCAACCTATGGTTTTCAATAAACTAACGATGTTTCAATATCAATAGCTATTGCAACTTTATATTAAAATAAAATAAACATTTGAAAACTTATGAAAATTCAAAGATGACTTATTATTAAGAAAGTCAATTGTTGCCTTGCTTTGCATCCATATTATCTAAAATGGATTCAACTTTGGTGTCTACCACATCATACATTAAACCTTCTTTTGGGAGTAGTTTATTTCCTTGAGGGGCTTTTCCACCCCTTGCTAAATAAACTAGATCATCCGCAAAAATAAGCTGCCTAAGAGTAGAGAAAAATCTATGGAAATGAATGTGTATATTACAATATAATGTGCGTATATACATATCTTATATTTGATATACATAAATGGGGAAAATGGATGTAGTATCATAGAATTAAAATGAATATCCATCATATAATTCTACCTGTCCAGAACCAAATTAAGCTCCTCTTCACTAATTTCAACCTACATTACATTAAAAAAGTATCCATCAAATACTGCGTTCTCAAATTATTGATCTATGCTTCGATAATAGACCAGGAATACCATATGATGGCACAAAGTTGATTCAGAACAATATCACAATCAAATAATTTTATGTATTGACCTCTGCGGCAGGAGTTGAAGTATGATTTGTGCAGATTTCTTTCGAATGAGAGTCACTAGAGAGAATAGCTCTTTGCTTAAGATTTGAAATATCATCAGCAAGTAATTCGCGTAGTGCCTTGGAAGTCAATGCTCCTCTACTCCTCTTCCCAACCTTTCTAAAGTCTCCACCAGCAACTGCCATTCGTTCTAGCTACAAAGCAAATACAGTCATAAAATCAGTTAACAAATTGAAGCGATAAAAATTCTATGAAAATTTACCTTTTTTTTGCTCATTTGCTTTTCCATCATGTCAATTTCAACACTTCCTGTAGTAAGTAGTCGATATACAACCACAGGATTATCCTGTCCAATACGGTGACACCTGCAGAAAAAGTCAACAAAACAAACTGAATCTAAAATGAAGTGCCTGCATTGCTACCGGACAATTATATTAAGCATTTTAACTCAATCCAGGTAAATTTTAGTATATTCAACGCAGAGTAAATGTAAATTTCTATTTTTTGCTGGACTTCACCTTTATTTGAGAATAAAGCATTGAATGGGCATCAGACTCACCTACTCTTCAATAATTGGTCATTATTATTCAAGAAACTAACCTTTTAAAATTTATCATGTTTATAAGTGGATTTATCTTTGAAGGAATACAACAGTATGTAGCGCAGTGTAGCACATAAACATGGGATTGATATCAATTAACAATTATCCTCAAATAATGTATAAATCAACATATACAAAAGATGTTACCTATCTTGAGCCTGACTATCTTGATGAGGGTTCCAGTCCGAATCATAAATAATTACCTAGGTCGATTGGATAAGAAATTTACATTTCGGTAAATATGTACTTTTCATTTTTATAGACAATCAAATGTATTACCGTATCTGCTGATGCAAGATTAATGCCCAATCCTCCAGCTCTTGTACTAAGCAAGAATACGAAAGATTCGTCGCATTCTTTATTAAACTTCTCAATGCTTTCCTGTCTAGTAAAATAACATTCACATTGTCAAATTATAAGTTTTGAAGTGAAATTGTAAGCATAAGAAGAGTGTAACATTTAACTGAATTTCAGTGCTAGAAATAAATCAAGTAATCACTGCAAGATATCGTACAGCGAGTTTGATAGTAGGTTGATGGTTGAGTTTAATCAACAGTCAATGTTTAATTATGAGTATCAAACACGAATGGGTGCATATATGCTTGCGTGAAGTAAAACACATGCATAGAGCATGTGAACCAACGTAATTTCATAACCTACACAATTAAGAGTGCCAAACACGCATAGTATGAACATGACAATAAAATCAGAGCAAATAAACTATCAATTATTTTACCTTTCGGCTACATGGGTAGATCCATCGATTCTATAGTATTTCCACCCTCGATAATTAAGATAGTCTTCCAGAATGCTTATCATTGAAGTCATTTGGCTAAAAATGAGCACTCTATGGCCTTGGACATAAAGCTTCTTAAGAAGCCTATCCAGCAGTGCGAGTTTCCCACTTGCTTTAATTAGCACTTCAGGGTCAGCTTCACCTACAAACTCGCCCTTCTTATTTTTAGGTTCACCAAACAAATACGGATGTTGACATACTTTGCGCTGGTTCATCACTAAATTCATCTGTTATGAATGGATCCTTTCTGTTATTTAATGCATGTTTACACCAAGTTTGGCAACTAGAGCAAAGCCCATTAAAAACAAAATAACTAATAGAGTTGGAATACACACATTCAATAGATTTATAGCATCTTTATTTCATATATACCTGACTCATATCCGATGCTCCTTCAATGCCGAGCTCAACAAGAACATCCCTGAGACATCCAGCTTCAAGAAGAGAATAATATGTTCGCTGAATTGGAGTCATACCAGCATACAATAAAATTTCTTTTTTGGGTGGCATCTCATTCTAAGCATAATGAAATAAAGAAAACATTAAAACATGTAAATATGCAGAAAGAGACTACAGCATGTACTGGCCTCTAATACATCTCTCTTTAATCTTCGCAGCAGAAACGGTCGAAGAATTTCATGAAGTCTGGTCACGATTTTGGCCTATCGAGTACAATAAATAGCATAAAATAAAAGGATATATACCAAACACTATAAACAGATACTGACCTGTTCTTCATCATTTACAATTTTATCTACAGTAGTATCCTTGCCAATATTTTTAAAATCAAACCAACTTTGAAACACAGATAAATCAGAAAATATAGCTGGATTGACAAAATTAAGTAGACTCCATAGTTCCTGCAGAATAAAATAAAAATAATCTGATATTATATTGCAAAACAATTAACTTATCAATTTATGGTTGAGTTAAAAAAGCATCGTACAAATTTAAAGAGATAAATATAACGAGAGAGGTACAATTGTAGACATCTATAGTGTATCAAGCATAATACCTCTAGAGTATTCTGAATTGGTGTTCCACTGAGTAATAGCCGACTTTCGGATGGCAACAATTTCAATTCGCGCACTAAACGGCAATCCTGAAAACAAAAAGAAGGATTTGAAGTTTATATAATCATATCAAAAATCTCTTTTTATTTTTAGTGCTATAAGTAAATAGCTACCTTATTCTTTACTCTCTGCCCTTCATCCACAACTAAATATTTCCAAGTGTATTTCTGCAAATGAGATCGGTCATTGATGCATGTTTCGTATGAGGTAATAACAATTGGAAACTTATGGTTTTTAGCTTTTGATGGGTGCATAATACCCTCTCTCAGTTTCTCTCGTTCAGCCTAACACATTAAAAATAAAACACAAAATGAAACAAACTCTGTACAATGACTAACATATAAACAGATTCAAACTTCAAGATATGGATTGGATACCTTTAAACCGTGATACATTACACATGCCATCTTGGGACACCATTTCTTTATTTCAGCAATCCAATTTGGTAGAGTTGCCAGAGGTGCACATATAAGAAATGGGCCAGAAACTTTCCTTTCTCTCAATACAGCCAACATTCCAATAACCTAAAAATAAGTTATGATGTGCAGAATAAATTTATGTAACTTACGAGGCATCATTATTTAGGTGTCTATGAACAACAAAACTTCACCAGCACATTAAATAAAATATCAAGTCGAATGATCATATCATGAAATGAATATAAAAATACCTGAATTGTTTTGCCCAGACCCATCTCATCTGCAAGAATTCCAGACAAGCCTGACCAAATGAGTGGAAAGTTCAGTGAAACATTGCTAACGTATCATGAGGAGAAATATACTCACCATTATTAAACAGGTTAATCAGCCATCTCACGCCTTCTAATTGATATGGCTTGAGTTCACCTCCAGTCATTAAAGCAGGCTGTTTGAAACTTAGACCAGGCAATGATGCTGAAGCTTGTGCCAATTTTTTCCTTGCCAAACTCATATCCTGAATATTTTAAAATCCATTCTATCTTGATTTGATTAAAGCTTCAGTGTTTATATATTCAATCTGATAAAAATGTATAGGGTACACACTGTATGACCTCAAGTATGCAAAGGAATAAATATGCTGATCAATAAAAAATAAGCAACAAGAAATAAAAAAAACTACGCAAACACTTCAGAAGCATTAAGTAATCTTCTGTACAGCCAGGAATCGATAAGTAACTTTTAATTTATACTGCACACAAAGGATACGTATGGTATCAAGATACTAGGTACATAGCTCAAACTAAACAATTTATTTCGTCTACCACATGTCAAAAGGAAAAGGCGAATAAGGCTAAAATAATTAATCAAAGAACAGTATTTCACTATGAATGCACTTTGATTGGCAGTCCTCATTTTCTTCTCTGTTTGTGAAAAAAACCTTAGGCACGCACCGGGAATGCTGAACAATTTACTAAGCTTTACATTTTTAAATCCAGACAACTAACAAGTCAATAAGTCTGGAAAAATCAGAGTAAGCGCAAATCAAATTGATATCATGGGGTATTTAAAACAAATAAAATCATCACTCTCTTTTGTAGTGATTATTCAGATTCTAATTTTATTCGCTACTATGATATTTCTTTTGCTCTACGCATTTATCAAAAATATAATGATATGGTATTAGCTTTTTAAATTTGTTCTTTGGTACATTTATGCTGTGAGGTTTGGCAAAATGAAAATTATATAGCTGATATCATGCAAAAACCTACCTCAACTTCTTGTGTTTTTAAATCAACCGAGTTTAATTTAGCCTTCTTTCCTTTTTGGCGCGAATCACGCCGCATCCTTTTCTCACCAGATTTTTCTGCAGTTTGAGCTTCAAAAATGTCTTGTTGAAGAAACTTTGCTTCTTCATCAAGTAGAAACTGACTATATGCACCGGCTTGATCCAACAAATGGTTTAATTTCTTCAGGTTTCCGTTATGGTTTTTATCGTTGCAAGCACTGCCATTGGATAAATTATTTTCTCTTTGAATTTCAGCTTCTTTTTCAACTTTTTTCCATTCTCTTGCACATGCTTCTTGATCAACTTCATCTAGGGTCATCCTTTCAATATATTTCAGATTTTCGATTATTTCAAGAGTGTTTGATTCAGATAGGAGCATTGCATTATCATTCAAAAATTATTACATCATTTTCTGAGTCAATAAAAATTGACTGAGAATTATTTTCAATTTGAACGAAATTATAATTTTGGCGCTAAAATGAAAAACAAAAATAGTAAGGAATGCATTTCAAATCTCTTTTCGCCTCAAACAAAAATCTATGGGGAATGCAGTGAAGGTTTCGGTATAAGGCCGGGTACTGTCTCAGCCCAAAGCAGGTCTCATACTAAACATGGCTTTATGGTAAAATTTGAGCAAAGTTCCCTCTTTCAGGACCAATAAAATGGGTAAGTATTGGTTAAAGATGACATTACATGTCAGTAAACTACAACAAGCGCTTTATTCTAAGAATAAAAATTTTCAATGGAAACTGATATGCTGCATTTCATTTTCTTGAAAATTCATATAACATTAAAAATGCAGATTGTATTTTCAAGTGTATCAGAAATATCAAGACTCAAAAGTACAAACTTTAACAATGCACCATCACCGTTGTTGCCTCTAAATTCAATATGAAACATATTCTTCAGATTAAGTGCTTTATAGCAACACTATAATGATCAGTAATTTTGCCCTGGACTTTCCTCTGATTAGTCCTCATACAAATCTGAAAGAGACCTTTTTCCAAAACCCTAACATTAGCTTTGACTTCATCACTTGTATCACATACTGCAACTGCCGATTACAAAGCATATAAGTGTTGTAAAAAGTTAGTAGAGGAGAGTAGACTTATTAATTATAACACCATCATATCCGGAATGATAATCTCATTACCAGAATCATATCCCACGTGCATCACATTACTTTTTCTAGTAATGATATTGTCAATATCATTGTCAAGGACTAAAAATGCAGAGAAAATTGTATTTTGGACATTTTCCAGGTCCTCCAATGTGTTGAGAGAAAGAGGAGACGATACAATAATATAGTATATTAGAGGTACCTAAAGTGTGTGTGTGTGTAGTCCGA
>JAULBW010011019.1:0-11682 GCA_032358265.1 Vaucheria bursata
CATGAACGAATCTAGTTGAATTGTGTATTGCAGCTATAAAAGAGAATTAACTCTGTAAGAGGTTAATTCCTAACAATGAATTAGAAAATGCTAAAGGTACTGCTAAGCACTTTGGAGATGGTAAGCATTGCCATCTGGAATTTAGGGAGGGAGAAATCGTCTTTCTAGATAGATGTTTTATTAACAGCAGAAGACCATATATGAAGCTAGATTGGAAGAACTTAGGTCCATTTAACATCAATAAAAAGTAAACCCAGTATCCTATATATTATGACTTCCATATTCAATGAAAAGACATCACAGCATTTTTAATGTGTCCCTTTTACATCCTGCTAAAAATACATACAGCAGGCCATTGGAACAATGCCCACCTCCTGTTATTTTAGATTGGGAAGACAATTATTATGAAGTTGAAGGCATCCTAGATGCAAGACATAAAAATGGAAAATGGAAGTTTTCAGCATCCTGGAAAGGGTATTCAGTTAATGAAAACAGTCGGAAACCGGAAAAAAATTTATTGAACTGCAAGTACTTGGTTCAAGATTTTGAGACTTGCTATATTTCAATACAAGAATCCACAGCTAGGGGGGCATCTGTTAGGAACTAACTCATTAACGGGTTAATTTCATGCTATATCTGCAAAATTCTAAGTTTATTGCAAGTAATTGTTCTACAGCAACACAAAAATCCTAATCCTAGCCCATCATCAAAGTCCAACTATGACTTACCATAAAACTTAGAATTTAAATATGTAAAGTTTTGTTCACTTTTGGCAGCATAAGTATGTTTATGTAAAGTATATTCTTGCTGTTGTAGTTTTGTGTCTTGCTTGTAAACACAATCATAACATTTGGTTGCCAGTAAATCTCTTGGAGATTATTGTTAGGAACTAACCCTTAAGGGGGTTAATTCTATTCTGTAGTTGCAGTAGCTTCCTCCTGATTCTGTCTTAAAATTTCAGTTTTCATTAAAAGGACAAGTTTTAGTTTAGACTATGAGAACAAGTTTTAGTATATGATAACTTGTTGTGTTGAAGTTATCTTACTACTATCAGCATAATTTAGCAAGTAATAATATACACATTCTGTTACAGGTTTCATGTGTTTCCGTTTTGTGCTACATTCCTAGCAATTATAATCACTTACCGTCTGTTTGAAAGCAAATGTGAATCTATATGAAAAGCATCATAGTTATCTACAGAAATTTGGCATACTTCACTTCTGGTATTGTTAATTCGGGATGTGCCAATTCACTTTTTACTGAAAATATATCTCTATTTTCTTAGAGAGCCACTTTAGATTCAACATTTTTTCCTATAGAGATATATTTTGTAAATTATGGTTGAAGTAAATAAAGAGAATTGTAATGGCATCGTAAAATTCTACCATTTCCCAGAGGCAAATGATGAGTAATTTTATTTTAATTAATGACTAATTACGATTTCCAATACATTTTTAAAGATGACATTTTCTACATATTAATAATGTTGAAAACTATTTAGAGCATAGACAAGGGTATAGTCAGCAGAAAATCATTGTCTAAAATACTTGAAAGTTGCAATCACCCAGGAATTACCTGGCAAACATATTTTCAGCAAAAAGGGACCCCTTAGAAAGTATCTTGAGTCGCTTTTTCATCAAATCATAGTTAGAATTTTTTCTAAAATGAAAATCATTACTCATGAACATGAGCAGTAAAAATAGCCAATGGCAAATTTTTCTTTGTGTACAGCTTCAAAAACTGAGATCAGTATAGTTAAATCAAATTTAGAAAAATATTGAAGTAGTGTAATGATGATGAATACAATACCATAATATTTGTGAAACTTGGCTAATGCATGCCAAATAACGTTTGAAAAAGGCAACAAATTTTATTGGGTGAATCATCATTTTTTACCGTTTTAAAAACATATGGTTTAATGTGGGTTGGTGATACAATTTTGGTCACAAAACTTTTTTGAAAACAATTACTCTTTGCACAACCACATAATTTTGTCCAGGCTATAATTGTTTGTAAGGCTGAAAAATTATTGTACATTTATCAAATATTATAATAAAGCACAAAAGTATGACTATCCTATTTGAAGACATATTTTTGCATTAATTTACGCCCGTACTTGCATATATGAATAGAGCTGGCTATCCTCGACCTCTTGGACAAGAACTTTATCGAAAAAAGGTGCCAGACGAATAGCTAACAGATGCTTGCACTGCATCAATAAAATTTGAAGTGATTCGAATTTGATTAGTTGCCTAAAATTAATAACAAGAATCGTCACACTCTAACTTACAAGAGTAAGATGCGAAGATCGTCGAGCAAGTTCAATAACGCTTTTGCATGAGCAATAGTGTCCACCAAATGATACATACGGCATTTTTCCAGGACGCTGAAATAATGGATACGAATCAGCCACAACTATGTAAATAAGTTCAATTCAATGTAGCAATTTTACGTTGTGTGAACTTCTCACGAGCCATATCCGCCTTCCACTTTTTCTTCCAACGACCTCAACTATCTGGGCTGTATCGAGAACTTCAACACATCCATTAACTAAAGCATTTTCAGAATGAAATAAGAAGGACAAAACGCTTAATACTTCTCCCTTTTGATCTTGTGATAATTCCTCACGACTGAGCCCTTTCAAATACTTCTCTAAGAGTGATAAGTTATCATTCATATTTCGAATAGATGCTAAGCATGGCATTGTTATCAAGCTTGAAGGAATCATAGTTAGGCTCCTGTCAGATAAAGAAACGATTGTTTTTTCTCAGTGTAGTGATATTATCATAGCTAACATTTCAAAATATGTTGCTGACAAATATGCACCAAGGCTGTTGACCAGATTTGGAGCTTTAGCAGAGAATTATTTGGTTTGATTCTATAATGTACTATGATAATATTATAGTAAACGTCAAAAGCACTCGTGGATATATGCTTGATTATTCACGAAGCAATACAAGCGGAAAAAATAATTATAGAAGGCTGTTATAAGTGTTACTGGATAACACGACTGGAAATGCTGCAGCATTTTCATTTGAGTGTACCGCTCTAGTAAACATTAAAGTTTCTAGTTGTGTATCTCATTGCAAGTAGCATTGCATTGTAGAGGGCAACATATTGATGCAAGCAGTTGATAGCTGTAATGAAAGTTCGAATATACGCAAGGACAAATTTTATATGTAAGGTTAAGCTACGGTTACAGGTTAAGGTAATAAGTTTGGTATTTTATTCTATTACTGAATTCCTTGAGGAATTATACAAGGCATCTTTGTCAAATGTTCTACAGAAATTTTTCTTGAATAAATCTAACTTTTGAAAGAATGACGCCGCTACAGAAGTGTGGTAGCACCCATCAAACCCAGTCACATAGACACAAAAAGTGACTTATCCTAAAATTGAATCGAAAACCATATGGAAAAATAGTAAGTCAAAAAACAATTTAGTGGGAAGACAGTCAAATGAAATTTGGATAGTAGAGGTGAAATTTTGAAGAATGCATGCAGTGCATAAAATGAACATAATGATGGCACTGTTCCCATTCAGCTAACAGACATTTGAAACATTACAATATAACTCAAGGCAAAACTGTAGATAGTCCTGACTTGCCAACTACATGTAACTTAGCTGTACAAACAAATTAATGCATGGAAAATCGGCAAAATAAGATATCTCCTTGCAGCTTAAGTGAACGATTTAGCATAAGAGAAATTCTTCCAGCACATGACAAGATAATTAAACCAAAACCTCATATAATAATGCTAAGCTCGTCATTTTTACCCATCAAGCCATTTTGATATTGACTGAATGTATTCATAGATTTCATACAAGCAAATTTTATAGATGATTAACTTTAATTTTGTTTAGTCGAAATTTATTGTCTTAGCAGTATCAAATTATCGATATTCTACTAGTAAATTAGTTAAATATTTGAAATATTAACACATTATGAAAAAAGTATACGTACAGTATCAGGCGAACCTTAAATCATGCATACTATCTTCTGCAAATTATAAATTTAAAAATAAACTTTAAAACTGATCTAGATGCAAAGGTCAAAGTAGTAAATCTGATTGCAACTTTAGACAACAGTGCTCTACTGCTTAAAAATATAATACAAAAAAACTTATATTTCTATGCATCGGTATCTTATCCAATAACGAAAAATAAGAGATACATTTTGTCCTTTCTTGATACACAATGCATGTTACTAGATAAAAAAAGGTCAATATTCTGTAGTCACATGAATGAAAGTAAGCATACATGCAGAATACAGCTTCATCTTACTCGTACGGTATACAGTCCTCTCAAACGGATAATCGAAAATCAGAACTGCACTCGTCTCCCATACATCGAGCTGTTGTTGTTGCATGAATTGCCAATACGTCTATTTTGATTCCTCATATCTGTAGTTTCTTGTCTTGTTGTTTCTCTATGTCCATCAGGATGTATTATAGTAGTTTCGGTGACAGATTTTTGTGTTCCATTAGCATCAATGAATGATGTCACTCGAACGCTTTCGCTCGTGCCATTGGAATTGTATTTTGTGCTTGTTGAGGTACGTGTACCACAACCACTCCGAGGTGGTTCGGGGAAATTTTCATGCATGCTGCCAAACATTGAACTGAAAGGATCGCCAAAACTACCTGAAAAAAGAAATATGCTAGCCTTCAAATATGACAAATTTCCTTTTAACAAATGTTAATTTATAGCGAATGAACGTAAAAATGACATTTTATCATGTTTGCTTCAGAATTTCAGATATAACGAATTTTGGATGTAATGAATGAATTGGTGGTCCAGGCAGATTTGTTGTATCAAAAGTTAACAGTATGGGAGTATGCTAAGAGCTGTGGCTACAGTTGAAATCATAAAAAAATAAAAAACCAGAAAAATTTTAAATACAAAGATTAGCATTGCTGTAGGCGAAAAAGTTAATCATAGAACTAAAGAGTAAATGAAACTCTAATGTAAATTTACACCCATAAAATATATTGGAAGTTATCCTAAACTTTTTACGAATCAATTCTTGTTTATCAATTAAAGTAGACTTGAAAGTAGGAAAATTCAGAAGTGAATAAAAAATACGAGTTGATCGGAAGGACCTTGAAAAATATCTATTGAGAATAAAATATGCTTGAATGCATACATAAATACACAAGTGTGACTGTGAGTTGCAAACATGTTTTTAATGTAGCACTAATAATTTGCTACTTGCTAGGCTATTAAAGTTTAGCGGGGGGGGGCAAGGGTCCAGTGAAAATCTTCATATTGTATAGAAATATTGTTCAAATATGTTGAACTCATCAATTTCAAGGTAAACTATAGTTTATTCAGCACCAACATTAAATTCACATTTCATCAAATCTAATAATAAATTTCCAACAGAAAAAAATAAAAACTTAAGCTCTACCAGCAACAAGCGAAATAATGAATAATAATTCAATTCAAGTAGAATAACCACAAAAAAATTTCAATGCAAAACTTGTCAATACTAAAATATAATTAAAATTCAACTTCTAAATAAAAGTAAAAATAAAAAAATCTTACCACCGCCGAAAAAATTACTGCTTCCGAAAATGCCATTATGTCCTCTCATGAAGTTATTCAACAAATCATCGTGACTTTGAAACATTGTATCAAACACATCTTTACTTCTCCTAGAACGATTAAAATTATCATTGAAAAAACTATCCGCAAAGAAATCGGAAAAAGGGTTTTCGTAGGAATCTCCTCCTCTACGTTGTCTAGAATTTCTTCTACCGTCATTGGCTGAATTGTCATTACGTGGATGACGAGCTTTCGTGTATCGTTGATCTCCGAAATGGTGCTCATCTTCGTTTCTTGATGATGCTTCATTTCTTCCATATCGATCATACTCTTGTCTTTTTTCCGGTTCCGACAAAACTTCGTAGGCTTCAGACACTTTTTTGAAGCGCTCTTCCGCCTCAGCCCTATCATTCGGATTCTTATCCTGAAACAAAGTCAAGAAACCTAACTAAGATAATACTTCGCCAAAAAATCGACTAACACATAAATTAAACTCATATTGCATTCAATCTCATCATTCTGATTTTATTAATAACCTGATACTACATTTATTTTCTGTAAATATAATTAATAACGTCAGAAATACAGCATCGAACTTTACTCGGGAAATCACTTACAGGATGATGAAGAAGGCATGCTTTCTTATATGCACGCTTAATCTGAGCGCTGTTAGCATCTTTTGCGACGCCAAGTACTTCGTAATAACACACTTCAGGCATAATAAAAAATTATAAGTTTTCTATTTTTCAGTCTGAATCTATATGAGAATGCTACGGTTTTGCTCTGATAGTTTGAAAATCCGTCCGTTCGTTTGTAACAGAACTTTTTCGTAAAAATCAAAATACGGTACGATGCACTATGCTTTCGTCATGTGCAAATATTTTTAGATATTTCCTTTACCAAAATTATAATATTGACAAACAAATTTGAAAAATTTATATCTATATATATATTAAAACTTGGCTTGGCCGTTAATTTTCTATCCAGTTCTACCATTTTTTCATTTTAGTTACCTTGCTTGTGATGTGTTTCATTAATTGAACGCTTCTGCATCAAGAATTGTCCAAATCTTTTTCCGATACTTTTTTTTGTTTCGTATGTTTGTGACGTTTCACCCAGGTTGATCTATTTTTAAAATTAACCATTAAAAACAGTTAAAGATATTAGTTAAATTTTATACATTAATCGTTTTCATGACCAACATGTATTTTTGTCAAGCACAAATATAAACATCACCGGCTTTTCAGCATTAGTCTTGCAATTGACAATGAAAATTTTTTACGATTAATTATCAGAAGAATATAAAAAATAAAACTCAGACATAGCATAACTATTTGATATTTAATAAATACAAAGTATACAAGGTACGTGAAACAATTTTTTTTTGGTACAACTTCAAATGAAAAATCATGTTAGAAAAACAACATTCTGACTTTTTAATTACTATTTGACTTCTTTCTTTATTTTAACTATAAGAGCAACTCTATTTTAGATTGAAAAATAGCAAAAAATGTTTAAAAAAATTTTTAAACTACTAAAAAATGTGAAAATATGTAAAAGTGTCAAGAAAATAAAAAAAAACTTTAAAAATAGTGAATCAAAGTTTATAGACTTATTTCCAGAAACAAGTTGATTATGTAGGTATCTGGATTGCACAAGATCAAAAAGGAATAGCTGTTTAAAGGTAATTAATATTTACACCACAGAACTGTAACAGAAACGATGCCAGAACACAAAGCAGAGAAAATGTTGTAGAAGCGTTGACAGGAATGAATTGGTCAATGCATTATTGTAAACACAATTCATTGTTCAATTTATTCCTTGATTTGTAATAAAATGTTAACGTACATTTTAACACACTAAAATATACATCAACTGTTAGGGATATGTTAGGCATTCCTAACAGTATGAATCTACTAAAAATTTTAAAATTGTTAGTAACTCATAAAACAGTTTCTAGATTTTGTGACCAAATAGTATATGCATAGACTACCATATACTTACAAGTTACAAAAATAAAAAATGTGGAACAACTGAAAATATTTTTAATCTTACAAACCTCTATATTAAAACTTTTACTTAAACTACCTCAATAATAAATCAACTAGCTTTTCTAGCATGCAAGCAGGAAAACAGCAGAGAGTAGATATTGTATGAAGTATTCAAGTCCTACAAAGTTACTTAAAATATTTTTGAGTGCTGAAATTGCTTATTTTATTAATTCTATCATTCACCTGTAATGAATCAAAGGACTTACAATAACTGCACTTCTGTTGATATGCTCCCTCCAGTTAATAACAAGATTATTGAAACATTTTAAAGGTCTTAATTTTGTTCAAACATAATGTGCATAATTATTTGCTTTTTGGAAAAAAGAAAAACATTGAGCGACCATCTGAAAAGTTCTGTATTGGTAATTTCTATTAAAGAATTGAAGGAAAGGAAAAGAAAAAGAGTATACAAACAAAAGTGTATTATTAATGATAGTGGATGGCCGGCAACTATAATCACTCAGCAACGGCGCCAGGAAAACCAGCGTACAGCGCGTATCGTGATAATTTAAAAGAGTGAAGAGTGATTATTCATTGTAACAATATCATATGGGCCACATGAGGGTAACCTTGTGGGCTGCATGAAATATATTTTGAAATTACAGTTAAATTGTTGATTGCAAATGATGTTACAAAATAACATTTTGTGAAAAGATGTATAAATTGGGGTAACATATAAATTGAGTAGAATTTGGATGCTAGAGCAGTAAATATCCTAACAATTACACAGTAGCATCAGTATCATAATACCTGTTTAAGTAAGTTGTTCAGATGGAAGAAGAAAAGATGATAATATAACATATTAGTGTTTACTGTATATGTGAATGATGAGACTCAGTAAAAGGGTGTTATGAACATGCAAAACAAGTTAGCAACAAGGAAGATACAAAGATTACAGAAGGGTAGTAACATTATGCAAACATAATTTACATTGCTGAGGATGAATAAGGAACACACTTGGCAACATAATAAAATCTTGACATCAATCCATCTGGAGAGTCACAAAATAATGCAGCTAAATAATGGAATAACTCTTAAATGGTAATTCCATTAGAAACTGATTGTTTTAAATAAACTAGTTCCTAACAAGTGTATAGAGTTCAATGTACAGCAGAGGGCAAGTAAATAACAAAACAAATATATGTAGTAAAATATGACAGTTTATCAAAACTTGAGAAGAGTAAACAAAAACATAAGAATAAACTAATAAACACATTCTCCCTAGCCCCAGCACCATACCCTCTTGAAGTGTCCTTGAAACTGACTCTCTGGTGAATTTTGCTAAACCTTTTAGTCTACAAGTGAGTCCATAATTTTTCATTTACAGGCTTGTAATTATTCTACAGTTAACTAAAGTATTCATCAAAACCAATTTTGTTGGAAGTAAAGCAGAGTAATTAAAAGATAGGCCAAACAAAGTAAGGTTATAGAATTGATGACTGCTCCAAAATAATATCCAATCGGTGAAAAGTAGACCTTAAAGTACTGTGACAGATGGCAAAGTGGAGTTTGAGAATCTGACCATTGCTGAAGGGATATTAAAACATTCAACATTCGTAAGTAGAAAGTAAGTAAAGTAATTTCCACAGAACCATGATGAATATGACATGTGGCATTATATGAGGGTGTAGAACAAAGGTACTAACATAAAGGAGTGGTATAAGGGAAGAATTTGGATAACAGGTGCAATGTGGTAAAAGAGGCAAAGGGTAGGTAAAAAATGTAAGTGAAATGTAGCAGGAACATATGCATCCATAGGCAAACATATTTGTGCACTTGTGCTGTAACAATATATAGAGATAGTAGGACCAGCAAGTATCCTGACATGTTTATGTTAGGAACATAACATGCAACATAAACACAAGAAGTCTGTGACAGAATACGTATATTATTACATGCTAAATTGTGTTGATAAAAGTAAGTTAACTTCAACACAACAAAATATAATTAACTGAAACTCGTTCTCATAATCAGAACTAAAACTTGTTATCATGGACTAAACTGAAACTTCAACACGGTATCAGAAGAAACGTACCACAGCTACAGAATAGAACTGTCTCCCTTGGAGTTAATTACTGACAGTTTGTCTCAACAAATTCAATTCCAAGGTTTAGTTGCAAATAAGATGAAACAAAAACAAGATGGGACAGGAACTGTAATATATGATCTATTTACAAAACTGAATTACCAGACCACTGAGGCTACTTACATGATCAAAAGTGAATCTTATAATCAATATGTTTTATAGTTCAAGAAAATAACAACTTACCATAGATTATTATTGAAGTTTGATGATGACTTAACACTTTTTAGATAGTCTTAATCAACAGATTTTAGCTTTTCTTGGATGTAGCAGTTCCAACATGACATAAGCTAATATTTTATAAATGTAATCTTTCCTTCCTGTTTCTTGCTTTTAAAATCCAATGTCTTACAGTCAAATTTATGTCAGCAACATACGTTGTTGATTGCTGCACTTTTTGAAAAACCATTTTACCACTTTTAAAATAGAATGGTAATGGCCTTTAAATTAAAGCAAACTTAGGAAAAAAAGTTAATCTTTTGCAATCTATCAAAATAGGACTCCAATGCTGTTTTATAATGTATTGTTGCTCTAACATGTATATTTGATGATAGCTTTCTTTACTTATATATACTTAAATCTAAGATTCTATTAAACTATATAGTGTTTGATATTAATACTTTCAATTATTATGGAGTTTGAGAAGCTTCATGTCACTTTTGTAACTCAATACATGCACATTAGCTGTCTTTCTCCTTTGCTAGTCTTATTCAGTAATAAGACAAAACCCGTAGCTGTGCAGCTACCAATGGCTACATGCTACTCTATAACTATTTTTTGAACACAACTAACTATAGTTGACAGAACATAGCTGGAAATGAATATTATAGAAAAAATAAACTTAGCAATACTTATTTTTATATGAAACTCTACACCAAAGAATGTATGTGGAGCAGTAATGAATCTTTCATTTTCAACCAATAGCAATGTTTACTCAAATACTTTTTGCATCTTTTTGTCAAGATTTCTATGTGTTATTGCTTCAATTCCTATTCCAGATTGTGACCCATGTCCTGCCACTATTAACTAATTGAATCAAAAAAGAATGAAATAGATAGAAAATACAAACAAAATATATTAGTAATCAAAGCGGATGACCAACAACTACAATGACTTAGTGTTAGGACCTGACCAGTTATAGTTGTGCGTACATAACTGATACATATTTCTTTTATATTGACAATTCCTAAAGATTTGTACCATAGATTCAAGTGTCTACATACTATATTGTAGTTTGGTAAATGCCAATTGCACATTTGTTATTAGCTGTTTGTTGATATTACATTTTGTTTCCAATGCTCAGTGTCAAAAACATCTTTAAAAAAGTGCACATTTTCTTGCTCAATCTCTTCTTGTTTTGTTTGCCTAGTATTATTCACTTTTGTTTGTTCTGCATTGGATAAACCTTTGTCCAACATCTTACCTTTAATTCTATTTCTTGTCTTTGATTGGTGTGTACCTGACACTCAGCAACAGTACCAGGAATATCAGTATTCTACATGCATTGCAATAATGTAAAAGAGAGAAGAAATTTGCTAGTTGCAACAATGTCATGCAGGCCACATGAGGGTAAACTAAAGGGCTGCATGAAATATCTTGTGAAATCACAAATTAAGTTGCTAATCTCAAAAGACGTTATAAAATTACTTTGATGAAATGATGGGTAAATTGGTGTAACATATAAATAAGGTAGAATCCGGGTACTAGAGCAATAAATATCCTAATAGTTATATGTGTCTATATCCATCTTTTTTCATATCTTACTCTGGACTTATCTTATCCATTTGTAATTACTCTGGGATCCACTCTACAACTTAGCAGTCTATTTCATGATCTTTTTTACCAATATTTCCAATTTATTTGCAATAAAAGTGTTTATTTCATCACTGACTGAGATTCAATTCTTTTATTTTTTCATAAATTTCTGTCAGGACCAATGAATAATCGATGTATATAATCGAAGACCGGATAATACAAGGAACAAAAATATTATTAATATAC
>JAULBW010011030.1:0-11670 GCA_032358265.1 Vaucheria bursata
AAGCCAAGCTGAAACCAAACTGAAACCAAACTGAAACCGAACTAAAACCAAACTGAAACCGAACTGAAGCCAAAACATATTTTACCGCAGCTACAGAATAGAATTAACTCCCTTAGGTGTTAATTCCTAACAGTGAGTTGCGAAGAATGAACTTCTTTGCTACTTATTATATAACAACTCAATATAAACGAGTCATTTCATATTGACTCAAACTAAACGACTCAACCTGCTACTTTACACAATCCGGGTCTTTACTTTGTATCCTTACAAATATATGAAACCAACTATAAATCAATTCCTGTTCATATGGTGCCCAGAATGAATCTTGTCAACACAATACTAATTTAGAGAACACACTAAAGAGAATGCATATACAAGACAAATCAAGTCAAATGCTTCTTATCCAAGTCTACAAAGTTTTTAAATTTACTGCTGTTCAAATACTCAGCATGTTATGATGGAATGTCCTGCAAAGAGCAATTTTTTTAAGTGGTTGTGTTAGGAATTAACTCCCTTAGGGATTAGTTTTATTTTCATACCTATAGTCAGTTTTCATTTATGACGTTCCAAGTAAATTGGCTGCACAGATGCCAGTAGGGTTATATATTTTGTTGTGTTGATCAAGTTAGCTCATTTCAATCAACACAATTAGTGCATGATAAATATACACTTTTCTGTCACAGTTTCTTGTGCTTAGTTCTGTTTTATGTTTCTAACAGGTTGATACAATATGTACATAAAAAATGCCACCATTTCACAGCAGAATATATCTCAGCGGTAAATGAATCCATTCAGCATTCATCAATGGGACCATTCATTATGAGGAATGAGCAAGTAAAGCTCTACACTTTCATAATAACATTCTATCACTTTAAGCAGCTGTCATTTGCGATCACATACTTACCAGTTTTTCAGATCAGAAATCAATTAATCAATCCACTCTGAAGGTTACCTAGTACAAACTGCTAATTGCTGCTTCCAGCTGTCTGGTACTTATAAATAAATAGGTAATGAATATTGAAATTACTATCAAGTTACTTAATGCAGAAAGATTTGACTGATGTCTCTATAGTTCATGCTGCCTAAAAATTAGAGAAACCTTAAAAAAATGCTAGTCCCAGAAAAATGAACAATTTTAAGGCCATAACATATCTCCTATAGTAGTTACCTCTGCATCTACTTTTTTTCTCTCCTTTGACAAGGCTTGTCATTTTTCTAGTTAGGATGTTTCCTTCACTGAAATCGAAAGTTTCCATTTTATTTTGAATGAATATAAAGAAAAAACTGCCAAACTACTTTAAAAACGGATCTAAAACTGACCATGAGCAGTCACTGCAGTAAAGTCAACTGATCAATAGTGTAGACCTTAAAATATTTGACTGAATATATGTTGGTTTATGAACTTTTATGAACTTTAAAACAACTGTTGTTGCATCATCTTCCTATGAACGCATGTTAAAAAATAGTACCTACTATTTTCATGGGCAATCTGTGGATTTAAAATTTACTCGTGCTTGTACGAGTAGTATTTCGTTTGAAGTTTCACTCCACTTCATCGCCAAACATTGTTCACAAAAATGTGCTCAACGAAATAAATATTTCGAAACATTGCGAGTATCGCACTTTTTTTGTCATCTGTTAGCAGAAAGCTGCTCTGTGAAAAATAAAATGATGCGTGCCAATGCTTTGCGCTTTTCTTCTCAAAGGATTCTGTCTAAATCGCTTTCATACAAATTTAGTCCTTCTCCACTTAACAACTTCACAGCTGCCCTGAGTACTGAAAGCAAAGATGCAGAAAAAAAAGAGTCTCAGCCTCAGAGTTACATTTCTCGTATGTTTTCACGTGAATCGGCTATAGCATCGATTGATTTTAAGGTAAAATGGGTCACGGTGTCAAGTTTAACACTGAATCTTAGAACGTAATTGATCTCAATTTAGTCATCTCATGTACTTAATGAGTTTTAGCTGAAGGTTGCTGTCAGTTAGCTGACATGTTTTTGATTATGTAATTGCAGTACTTGTTAAGGATTCCACCAGTTGAACTGATTTAAGTTGGCCTAAATTTTAAAATTGGTACCGTTAAGTATGAGCTCTATAGTTGCCATAAATACCAAGTATTTTTTTACCCATTAAGCTTTCTTTTGAACTTTTCTTCTAGTTCTAGAGACAGTTGATCATTGTTCTGTTCAAATGTATGAATCTTTAGATATTTTTGAAATCAGAATCGTTGGGCTATGGTAGTTCCAGCATTTTTAACTCATATGTGTATTGGTACGCCTTGGGCTTGGTCGGTTATGAGCGGTCCGTTATCTCGAGAAATCGGTGTGGCAGGTGCGGCAGCTGCTGATTGGACAATGGCGCAGACCACACTACCTTTAAGCATAGTATTCGCTATGCAGGTATATTAAATTGAACAAAATTTCAGTGTCTAGAAATATTTTAGATAACTAGCAATGGGACCTATCTTTACTATTAATTTTAGTGGATTACTAATAAGGATGATGTTGAAAAGTCGCACCTATTGAGTCACTCTGATTGGTTTAGAGATGTTAAGTAGTAGGGTCAATGAAGCGGAGTCCACTGTAGAAAATAGTTTTAAATACTGAAAGAAAATCTAATTTTGATGCACATTGAAAAACTTTTTGAGTCTGTGGCCATCAATGAAGCCTTTCTCTTCAAGTCATTTAAGATGGTTTTAATACCTTTCGTCAGACCCATGAAGTAAAATTATAAGTCAAGCGTGCATAATGTAAAAAAAAATTTCTTTGTATGAAAGAGAAATCATTACAATCTAAGTTAAGTTTTAGATGCAATAATTAAATCTCTCTTAATTTTAAGAATAGTAAAAGATGATTCTCATTGGGATAAGGTTAAGTTAAACATTTCATCTATATTCAACAATATTATTATTGCCTTTGCATCTGAAGAAATTGGTTAAGGTACACTTCTGAGTACTTTTCATTGCATATTTTCATTTGACTCATCAAAATGAACAGTTCGCAATTAAAATTTGAAAAGATGAGTCTATAAGATTCTCTTTGCCGACATAAAAATTTCATGAAATTTTGTCATTATTATTATGCATAATTAACTAATGGTTTATGAGTCCATTAAATTCATTGTTTGGTCAATCTTTAATTTTTTTTAACTTTGAAAATTTTATTGAGCATTTTTAAGTGCCTGTAATACCGCATCGAGGGATTTATTTTTATTCAACGATAAGAATTAAACTTTAGCTAGAAAAGTCTCATTTTGTTCAGAAAACAATTTAAAGTGTGACTTGTTTGAATTGATACTGGGCCAATTAAAATATTTCATTTTATGATGGTGCTTGCCAGGAGCCATTGCTTTTTTTGTGAATAATTTAGTGCTAATGCTATCCTTTTTAGTTGTTTATAGAATTTTTTGTATCTTGATTCATCCATATATCCTATCCCTCTAGTGTGTTCTTGCTGGAGGTACTCGATTATAGGAAAATATCACACAAACATAAGAAAGGGAAGATTCGATTGAAAACTAAAGTAATTTTAACCATAAAAATTAACTTTTGCACTCATTATGATGTGTCAAGTTCAAATTCGAAATTTCAGAATCTTTTTCTTGTCAGTTCACCGTTAAGTGCACAGGTCAACTTCTACAGTTCATATGTATGACATAAATAGTGAAAATTCAGTAATTTTATTTGAAATATTTATTTTAAGGGCATAGCTGCAGCTCTGGGGGGAACTTGGGCCCTTAATGCAGGGCCCAGGAAAGCCATGTCATTGGCCGGGCTTTGCTTTGGAGGGGGGCTAGTGGTAGGCGGAATAGGTATAGATTTGCACTCTTTACCCCTGCTCTATGCTGGGTATGGTGTACTGGCTGGTACAGGGGTTGGATTAGCTTATACGCCCCCTGTTCAGGTTCGTCTATACTGATATAGAGCTCTGAGTCACAGAGAAAACTTCAGTGAATCTCTTTTCAAAATATCGGAAGAATTATATGTTAAATTACATAATTGGGAGTTTCGGTGGCACTAATGTTCTAGAGGAAATCCGTAAAAAATAGGAAATATGTTATTTTTTACAAATCGATTTATTTTTTGAGATACTCATCATGGAATTATTTTGAACCTCTCAAAATGTCATAAATAAATGGCGTTAACCATTGTTAGCCATGTGACTTTAATCTGCATGATTTTTCGATAGATTATTTGCCATTTTAGTTTTGCGGGGGGGGGGAGGGATTTGAGGATTCTACAAATTATATTATATGTAATTTATACAAGATATAAATTATAATCTCCTACTCAGACATTCAATTTTAAACAGTTATAAAGTTCATTTGATAAACGATTACATAGGCTGATGTTTCTGCTGAATATTTATCTTTGATACTAAAAATCTCAGTAAATGTATACAAAATTCTATATCTGACTGCATTCGGATGGGGACTTTATTCTCTTGCATGTAAGTACACCTTATTGTATAATCTTAGAAAAAATCAACTCTTAAGATTAGTGTCTTGCGGAGTGCACAGAGATAGAGAGGCAGCAGAAATAGAAGATAGGAAAGACAGAGTGATATTATTTTGATTTAAGTACGCAATATAATATACTTCAACATAAAATTGTTCTGTAAATGCTCATTCAAATAAAATCTAGTAAACTGGATAATATACTATACTAGTCTGCATTAATGACAAGTAATATATCCGTGGTAAGCATAGCTAGTGTTATCTTAACATCGATAATTCTACATATTTTCTGTTCCCTTCTGTTGCATATACAAATGAGGATATTGTCAAGCTATAATTTTGGGGTTTTCAGGCACTTATTGGCTGGTTTCCAGACAAGAAAGGCCTCGCTTCGGGTCTAACGATTGCGGGATTTGGGTCTGGAGCGTTAGTATTTACTCCACTTATATCTTCTCTAATGGATAAATTCGCGAAGGTAATATTATGGCTTAGATGACGAAATTCCTTTGAAAAGTACTAATACCTTTGTAAATATTTTTTACCCATCTAGTACCCATGAAAGATTGTGTACTTTGCATTTAAATGATAAACAAAAAAAAGTTCCCACAATATTATTTTCAATTTTTAGAAATTATTCTGAAATTTAAGAATAGACCAGTGATGAGTTGAAATATTACAACAATAACTATTTTCCTACTCCAATGCTCCTTCGCTTGTGCAGTTTTATTTGGTGAAAAATCTTTCTTTTATTAGTGGCCTGTTCTATTTTGTCACAAAATATTGTTGCTAGAATAGAATTTCAGCTTTCTTTTACAAATAAAATGAAGAAACTCAATGTTGAGTTAGGTAAATTGAACTCTAATTGTAAACATCATCATGTAATATTCCTCGTAGTTAAAGTATTTTTTATTATTTTTGTAAAGTTTTTCATCCCACACGATTATTACGCTTTATTCGAGGAAAGATGGCAGGTTTAAGTTGCTTGTGCACACATTCTTGCAAAATATTACTTTATTTTTAACCTTAGAAACCAGAATTTCTCGGCGCCGTTGGTGACATTTCCACTAGAACAGAAGGTGGCAAGCTTTTTGTACAGACAGATGGTTTGGATGTTGCTAGAGAAGTTATATCTATTACCAGTTCAGACATCGCAAAATTGCATTATGATTTAGTGGAAGGATTCTACGCAGTTGGAACCGGTGCAACCGGGGCTGGCACGGCTTTATCAGTATGTGGAGCAGGTTTCGGCTTAATTATGCTGGCAAGTGCTTTTAATATCAAGTTACCGCCTCCCGGTTATAAGCCGGAAGGCTGGAATCCACCTAAAATTGCCGGCCCTAGTAGTTCAACTTCTGGCCAAGCTGAAATTTTACCGAATGTGACAGCAAATACTGTTTTAAAAACGCCGCAGGTGAGATGCATTTTTATTATATTTTTCACCTGTATTTTTAGTTTAAATGTAATCTCTAGGCTTTGTTTGTTAATACTTGAATATCATAGGTTATCTTTATGTCCATCTGATTAGAAGTTACTTTAAATTTCAGTAACTATTTTAGGATAGTGGGATTGACTGTGGTGTATGATTGTCGTCGAGGCACATTTCTTAACTTATTTGTTATATAACGCATTAAAAATTCTTCTGCCATTGATTTGAAATATGCTCCAAATTCAATGAAACTCAAGTTTTTTTTAAAAAAAGGCCCCAAATTTCGATGGTTGGGATGTCAGAATAGTACGATTACACCGTGTAAAGAATTGTTTTGCTAATGGCAGTAATTCCATGATAATTTGAATTTCAATAAGACGTAACTATTTAAAAGTGCTTGTACATTTGTAAATTAAAATATTGATATACAAATTTGAGTTAATAAGAATGATGCATATTGATTGAGTGGATGGTAGCCCTATTTCTTAGAGTTTTATTTGGAAATATGAATTTCGTCGAAATTGAGAAAATTAGCAATTTTTTCAAGTAACTCCCATTTTTTCCTCGAATTCGAAGAATCCTAAAAAATATGATAATTACTTTTATCTTGCTTTGCGAGTAGTCCTGAAGGCCAAAATAAAATTAAGTTTTGCTTTTATTTGAAATATGTAATAACTATTTGCCGAATAAATCTATCGATTTTGTTAACTCTCTGGCAAAAATTGTAAAGGATTCACCGTTATTGATATCATATGCTGGTTTATTAAATCATGCTCTCATATAAAGCCACCATAGTAAAATTATACATTTGACTCCAAGATTGAGAGCTTTGTACTGACGTTTTGAATTAAATTTTCTGAGAAATGAAATTTGAATTCTGGGGTCCATATTTTGATATTTTTGTCTCTATTCTCATTGCGTTTCCTTTTTGGGAGTATAATTTGCTATCCAAAGTTTTGTTGCAATCTGTCTATGCCATGTAGTTTTATTTGCTGGGCACGGTGTTTTTTGCCTTAGCCAGTGGTGGGATAGGGTTGATGTCTGTGGCCAAACCCATGATGAATGAGGTGTTTAGCTCTACTCTTCCTGCTCTAGTTACTGCTGCTTTTGCTAGTCAGTACGTTCAAATGTTGGCTGCTGGAAATCTTGGGGGACGTATTGGCTGGGCTGGTAAGAATAATTTAAGGAGGGAGGCTGGTGCCCCATTGTTCCCATGATAGTTTTCTGAATTAAAGTAAATTTCGGATGTAGCAAATTTTTTGGGACCACCGAATAAATTTATTATATCTGAAGCTGAACTCAGAAACCGTATGGCCTTTTTTCGTTCACTGGTTAAAAATGAAAATGTGTTATGCCGGAAGTTACAGTTTTAATACAAATGTTCTATAAATATTTCCATTTTTTTCAAGTCTTCAAGGTCAAAGGTTAAGATTTGCTTTTACGAAACTGCATGTTTACCCACAAAATAAGAATAATATTATGGTGACTTTTCGAGTACCAGAGCATTTAATTTTTTGTATGAACTTAAATTCTATATATGAAAATGTTTACTTTTACAAATCTTTTAAAAATTACAGCGTTTTCGGACAAATTTGGGCGCCGCACAACCTTCAATATATTCTGCCTAGGCAGTATACCTCTGTATTTTGCAGTACCCCCACTAATTTCCTCAGTAGTTTCTACCCAATCTGCAGTCCCTTTAACTGGCTTTATCCTCAGTACAGCCATTGCAATGACCTTTATGGGAGGGGTATACTCTATATTACCGGCCTATGAAGCCGATTTGTTTGGGTCAAAATATATTGGGCCGATTCACGGCCGAATGCTGTTGTTTAGTAGTGCGGCCGCATTGGCCGGCCCAGCGGCTCTGTTAAAATTGAGGGCAATAAGTGAAACAAAAGCGTTGAATAAGCTATTAGATATTGTAGACCCGGTATTATTTGAGAAGCACTTTCATGCGCCTATTGAAGCTTCTGGAGAACTGATTGCTTCTAAGGTTAGAAAATCTATATTTTAGGGGAAATTTTTATTTGCTTGGCAAATACAGTTGATATTTCATAAACTGGCACTACCGATTACACAGAAAACTATCAGTTCATTGAATATATCAATCTAGAAATATTAGTAGAGACCCATGAACAGAGTCTGTGGTACGGTTAAGCTATCAAATAATGGAATATATCTTTTAGTGGACCATCAATCTATGGAATATCAACTGTAAGCATGTGTGCAAAGGTAGCACTAGCCATTCATTATTATATGATCAAGCATAAGTTCATACTGAGTATTACTGACGGTTTTACTGTGTATTTTTAGTATACAAGCTTTTATTGAATAGAGCAATTGAAATTGTTCTTAAAATATTGTTCTGGAAAAATCATTGGTTGAAGTTTAGTATAGTTTTCACAATTAAAATAAATATTTCTATCTTTCACTATATGAGATTTCTATCTTTGAGATTAATCACATATGACACATTGAGAGAATTTATTTCAAATTAGATTGGTTGAAAGGGATCGAATTTGCAGACAGTTTTATGAGAGTATTTCAATGGATGTTTGTGAAATTTTTTTCACAAAAATTCATTAAAGCTATGTTGAAAATAAGCACCGTGAAACCTCTGAAGTTAGACACTTTGCATCACCGAACACCTTGGCAGGCTGGACTGTGACAAGAATTTTTGAAAGTTCTAACTTTGGAATTTACACTGCGCATGAAATTATACTTAGGACAATATCTATATTATTTAGCATTTGGAAAATTTGCATTCTAAGAAAAAGATGAAATATATCTCTAAAGGGTAAAAAACGTAACCCTTATCCAATCAAAAACTTGCTTTAAATAATACAATTTTAAATCTTGATGTTTTTATAAAACTCTAACAAGATTTTGATGAGTCACTATCCATGCATGTAATAAGCCATTACACCAGAGAAATTTTTTACCATGAATATTATTTAGAATGCAATTTACAATACGAGCAATGATGATATTTTTTCAATGGTAAAAATTGTACCATTTAGTTAATGTATGGAGTTTTGTAAGATGACTTGCAGCAATATTTCGACTGAAAAAAGTGGCAAAATATTCATTGAACTTGAGTTGATCAAGTAAAGCCCCATTCAATCGAGTTAAGTCTTTTTAGGTAGGGACTTGCTGTAAAGCACTTTACAAATAGATGATCAAGTTCATTAAGATCCCATTGACATAGATGTTGCATTCGGATATAGCGAATCTGCTGGAACCACTGAATATATTTGTTGTGTCTGAAAATCTGCAGCAAACCTCGGAACAAGTTACGTTTTCATTTGCTCATTATGAGCGAATAAATCTAAAACCAAATTCGCTGTGTCCGAAGTTTACATTTTCTAAGAAAGTGATGAAGTCATGTATTTTAGAAAGTCATTGTGTCCTTTCATAATGATTCTGCAATAAGTCACCAATATTATATTACGATATGAAATCAAAATATTTCTGAAAATAGTCCATTCAGAAGCAATATGCATAGATTATATTTTTTAGACAGTGAATATTGCAAAGCTGATGAGCATCCTACCCCCCGGTACGAGCGACCCTAGCCCCTTCATATACGACAGTACTATGTATTCGGCTGCAGGATTGATGGGTATAGCAGCTCTTGCTCACTTTATGGTCAAACCCATACATCCCAAGTACTATGAAAAAGTTCCTCCTAAGAATATGGATGGTTCTGTTTCATCATCGTCATAAGCTAGTTTTTTTGAAATTTTTAATGAAAAAAAACGTTTATTTTTAAGAACTTAAACCTATGTTGTTTTCATTACACTGCCTTAAGCAGTGATTTGTACAAATTGATTCAAAATTGATGCGTAGTATTATGGCTATTTCTAAAATCAAGTTTTATGGTAGTTAATTGCATAAAAAAGTACCTAGAGTAACCCTCAGGAGGTTGTATTCGATTTGTACTCCGAAGATTCAATCTGAATTTATTGATATAGAGTATTCGTCGATCTGAAAGCCTAAAAATAAAAAGCCCAGCCATGTACTGTGCCTACTTTTGCTTGGTCCGAAATTGACCAAGCTGCCTGTACCTAAGCTGGATACTTTCTTGGTTTTGTAAGCCCAGCTGTTAATTAAGCCTGGCCCCGAGTTGGGCTACTGTAGGGATAAAATAATTCTGAGTTGTCAGTATTGTAACTTTTAAACGAGCCTCCAAAATTTTGCAAGAATTTGGCGGCCGTGCAGAAAATACTGAAAATATTTAGAAAAAATGTTATTGATAATCAATGTTCATTTGCCTAAGATTCATGCTACAAAGTATTCTTGTCGGTTTTTTCGTTTCCTGGATATTTTTCAGCTCTTTTTACTCAAATTTAATCAATAATGAAAAATTTAGATGCGTACTATGAGTGCTGATGATGTAGCATATGCTGCAGAGAAAAAAATCAATGTAGGAAGTACCATATTTAGACAGGCATGCTGATAACAAATAAAATAAAATTTTCAAATTACATCTGTCATGACACCTTTCAACAGAGGTAGGTAATTGTTTTGTATGAACTTTTTAATAAAATAGAAAAATATGCATATTACTTGAACATTGTGATGTTAAATATTAACAACTTGGCATAGCTAGCTTGGCAAGTTCACATATCTATTATTGGTAAGTAGAATATTATATTTTTCAAACTTGCATCAAACATTTCTAATTAAATTATATGAAGCATTTATTTATCTTAACAAATGAAAATGCTTTCAAAACAGCACCACAAACAACTTGCGCAAAAAAACTGCAAAATGCTATTATATATAGTATACTATAGTGTAAAATAATTGTACTTCTCAATACCAATTCTTTTTGTTACATTTTTAAAAATACTCAAATGTATAATTTGGTACCAAATATGTGGTTTGATGGCTGCCATGAGTAGTAAATTTCTAGAAATCTTTTGAAAAGTTGTTCTACTCAAATCCCAGAAAACTAGATCAAATCATATACTTTGCTGCAGAAGTTATAGGCTATATACAATTTTAATGACATTTATTGATCAGGAGAAATCAGAAAAATATTGACCAATTTGTGGCAACAATTTGTTTAAAGTAGCTGATGTTTGTAGTAACGCTTAGCCCTGAAATTTACTTTTTTTCCATTTAACCTCATGACATACTCTTATATGGTTATACTTTACTTATCAACATTAGTTTTGACTTTGTAAATGCAATGATGCATTGCTTGGTATAACTTTATTTGAAATACCACAGGCCAGGTTCAGATATTTTGGAGTTCAAAAGTCAACATTGCAGGATCAATATTTAATTTAAAAAATATTTATGAAATTTTTCTGTTTAATCTTATTCATCAGTTTTATTGTTTGAAGAATATTTTAAGCCATTGTATGTGACCAAATATAAGCACACCTACAGCATCAACAAAAACATCATATTGTCAGAGCAAACACTTTTACCACAGCAATATGCAACAAGTTGTGTGCTAGAACAAACTTTTATAAATCATGTTCTATAATGTGCATTTGGATGCATTTAATTCATTTTATGCATGTGATCTATGTGTGAGCATACAGAGCCAGCCATAAGCTATGATACAGATAAATATATTTTTGATACTCAAGCTGCAAAACTGCCTGACAATATTTTAGTATTTTCACAATTAATGTCTCCAAGCTTTGTATCTAAGAAGATTTAGCTTCTACAGATTGCCGATGATTAATCTTTTGTTAGGACTACAACAATGCCTTAGATCCGCATGTTCCAGAATATCCTTTACTTTATGTTCTGTTTCATATATTTTG